>JAUUEG010179354.1:0-10322 GCA_032361445.1 Panulirus gracilis | reverse complement strand
ATGCATCATAATGACTGATATTATCATTACAGGGATACCCAACTGAAAGCTGATTCACTAAAGAGCAATTAGCTTTTTTTAATGCTATACTGTGGTGGAAAATTGTCAATGTAAATGAAGTGGTTGCAAACATCACTTTTGTTTATGTTTGCTCAGCCAATGCCCTTCAACATATGTAGAGCACTCTGAGCCAATCAGCACTTAGCTTACTGTGCTTCCACCCTTTAAATGTGAATGCTCAATCTTTCACTCACTTCATTCATCATTTAACATAACATTCCTGAATTATCTTTACCCATGATATCTGGTACAAAATTTGCAAGTGGTAATGATGAAAATACACCAAAAGTGATAAGAACAAGTATCACTATGGGAGTGAAAATGGAAGTCCTCATAGGTAAAAAGTAATGCTGTTAGGAACATATCTCCATGTCAGACATGCTATAATGACATGATGAAAGATGATTTGTTGAAAGCTCTCTCTCAAGGAATGCATCTAAGGGGTATTCCTGTATTATCATCATTAGGGCAGCGAATTTACTCCCAGGGAAATGGGTGTATCTACCTGTGCCAGCCAATGGGGCTAAGTTTAGGGACCCCAGTTCTGCAAAATAAATTCCCTAAAAAGGCACATGCCTATACCTATATGCTACAGAAACATCTCAAAGAATTGGTGAGTATTTTTTGTGATAAAGAAGCCTTAATTAATATGAGTAAAAAGAAGAAAGAATGACTAGAATGATGAAAATGGGAAGCAAAAGAAATAAACTAAGAGCATGTATGCATAGACAGCTCAAACAATTCTAGATTAATGGAAAAGCAATTATTTACTATCACAATACATGCATAATAATAGCCAACGACAACAACTTACCATTGCAAGCCAGCTGAATATACATGCAACACTTTATCAATTGGGATATGGTAAGGAACCTGGTAAGGAACCTGTATGACAATCGGGCTAAATCACATAAATGATTTACTATGATTTCACAAACATCAACAGACACAGCCAACTGTGTTTATAATGTACATGTATCTGAGTGAATGCATATGTCTAAGAAAGATTCTACCGATCCAAACTTGATATAATGCTCAATGGTAATACGATGTAATAAGATATAATCGACATACTTTTTCTTACAAACTTGTATTTCATCACAGAGGAAGAAAGAGAGGAAAAACTGCCCTGTGATGAAAGTTAGAAGCATGAAACTGAAAGAACATGAACAAAGAGAAGCTAAACAATTCTAAACTAGAAAAAAAAATACTAGCCAACACTATAAAAGCTAAGTGACACTCATGACATGCATTTTACCATCGCAAAACATTAAAACAAACAAAATGCTCAGTTTGTTTGGAAATGTTAGGGAAGACTATATGAGCCCCAGACAAAATTAAACAAATGAAGTTATAATCTTACTAATTTCCAGAAAAACACACACAACTATGTAAACAATAATATTCTTTTTACATATCAAAAATAAACTTTTAACTATAACAACAGTAACACTCACAGCTACTAACTTTCCTTTTATAAGCCTACAGCAAACAATCACCCTAGTTTCTACTTAAAAACATTCAAAAACAACAGTTCAGCCTAATATACAATATTCAATGTTGGGTGATAATGATTTTTCACACAGTAAAGTCTCACTATTTCACACTTCAGTATATGGAATCTGAGATATTTCATACTGATGGTGGCACAAAAAATATATTTTCTAATCAGAAAATTGAGGCAAAGAAAAAACCCAGAAGAGTCAAAGGAAGAACAGTTGGATCAGCTCAGTCTGAATGAGTTACCTTCAAGCTTCGGCAATAAGCTACAGAGATTTTGAACTGTGTCATGGTCCAACACTTCATGCTGTTGTTGTGAATTTCATAACCCTAACAAAGCATTCAGCCTTGGTTTCTGCTGGGTCTTGTAAAGAAAACATAAAATATGGCTCACATTACAAGAAATGCTTGAAACAGGGAGATGTGTTTATAAAAATAAATAAGACATAGTGGAGTATGGTGTGTTGAAGTCAACTTACTAATAATTCCGAGTATGAAGTCAACTTACTAATAATTCTGAGTATGACATTCTCTCAACACTGGAGTGGGATATCATGAATTGTGGTAAACTGTTAACTGGGATTTGCAAAATCAAATTCAAAACACCATCAGAATTGCAGTGCATGATAACAGAGATATACATATATTTGAAGTGGCAGGCAGGGGATTTGAAGGGCAGGAAACTATGACTGCTATTTTGCAAACCTCAATATCAGAAGCTTGGTCCCAAGCATTGGAAAACAGTGAGAGTTTATTGTAATGGCTTCTCAATGGTCCTCTTTTAATTTTAAAAGCAATGTACAACATGGCATTTGGGTTGCCAAAAAAATTTACATCTTACACCATCTGGCTTAAACCATAACTACTTTAACCAATTAGTTTCCACAAAGAATGTACAAAACTTTAAGGACATCTGAAAGCAAACATGACAGCCAACATTTAGTATGGTAAGTTTTCAATATCCAGAATGATATTCAATGGAGTCCTACTTGAAAAAGACCAAAAAAGAAATCTTTAAATCTATGTTGTGATAAAAGAATATACATTTTTTATATATGATTAAGCATTTCTCACATTTTCATTTAATTACAAAACTTCAAAATCCAATGAAGCAAAAATAATACATCACATTTAAGTGCTAAATGGATGACACAAGCATTACAGAGCCTCTAAATACATTTATGGTTGTTGCACTCAGCTTAGTGGTGATATGCACAGAATGAATATCTCTGACATAAGTTTGTCAACACTACATAAGCCAGCTGCTTAACCAGTAACAACACAGCTACATATGTAATTTTGTAAGCTGTTCAATGCAACATAGTTCAAGACTTCAACTGATATAACTTTCTATTAAGTTACAATGAGAAAACCTGACAGTTCACTATCCACAATGGCAGAAGTAATCACCTCTGTAAAGTGACCATCTATCTGCCATGCAAGTAATTCTCATCATAGTTCAGTATTTATGTAATTTAAGGAAATTCAAGGAAAGGAACTTGACAAGGTTTCACAACATAAGAAATAAAACCTAGTCTTTTTTGTTGGTTAGTTTAGTACACAACTGAAAATGTATGGGGATCCTAAGCTTATCATACGACAGATTTTCTATACTCTTTTATGTCTCTTAATGATGTACCTTCTGTGTTGAGCAAAAATAAGCAAACA
This sequence comes from Panulirus gracilis, assembly GCA_032361445.1. NCBI lineage: Eukaryota > Metazoa > Arthropoda > Malacostraca > Decapoda > Palinuridae > Panulirus > Panulirus gracilis. Next base: position 7,094 of record JAUUEG010179354.1, on the reverse strand, counting down.
TACAAACAACAACAAAAACTATTGAAAGTAGTTAATATGAATGCTCAAACAAGTTTATACAAGACTCGATACAGATACTGATGATAGGAGTACAGAATAAAATAGACTGGAAAGAGAATATTGGGTGCAAAAGAGGTCTGATTTACCGGTTCTGTCAACAGTAGCAACTGGTTTAATCGAAATTCTATAGATGCATTAATGTCAGCTGCTATTTTGTACAACAGTTAGAGAGTAAGCACACAATACGAAAACTAAGTGCAATATTTGTAGAAATACTAGGGGTCCTGAGCATGATTTGAACTTGCACTGCAAGGTAAACAAATCAAATGCCTTTAAACATTATGCCATCTGTGTCCTTAAGAAAGAACCTTTTAGACACATTACCCCTTAACACTTCTCTCTTGTCATTCCATTGAGACTCTTTCTTCCAATTTAACTACGATAAAAGGGTTAACTTTATAATTTTGAGGGCACTACGACTAAAATATTTTGAAAAGAAACTATAGGAGCAAGTTTTGAACCTCAATCCTACTCGTACCGACACTCTGTTTAAGTAAAAATTCTAGCAGTACTCCCATCTTCAACTTCACTTCAGTTCTTTCTGAGATAATGACTGATACTAACAGTACATAAACATTTCTTAGAATTGATTTTATGGAGAATTACAGTCTGGCTTTGGTGCTTGTTACAGAGCTGAATTATTATTTCCTATGTCAGCTGTAAGAGGCCTCCATGACAATTTATCCATTATGGGTGGAACTTCAAGCTTGAAAAATGAGATGCTCACCACAAGAAACCTAAACATGATGGGAGCATGCATTAATAGAAAATCAAACTAGCTCCTAATCAATAAGCAATGGATGGAAAATTTGTAAGCCTGAAAATGCTGACATACCAAGATAATAAGTTCAATATCATTAGGGAAATTCTTAGAATACCAAGGTTGTGCAGGAAAAAATGGTTGTAGTAACTCTGAACCTTTGTTGGTACCTAAGGTATCTTAATGATAACATGAAGCTACAAAGTCGCCTATTTTGAATGAGGGCAGTGAACTAAGTGTAATCTATAAGGTTTTTGGAAAAGTGGCCTTTGGTAGCCTCAAAATGACCATCACAGCCAATATGCTATAACTTAAAACCTTGTCAGGATGCTGAAGTAGCCAGACCTAAAATTTGGGGCCTCTGGGAGCTAGTTTGGCTATGAAAGCATAACCAACAAATGCGACAACAAAAGCCTTTTAAAGCTATTGCTTTAAAAGGCTTTTGTGCAGTATCTTACCACCTTGCCAAATTTAGAGAGTATCTAAATCCAAAATTTGGGGACTAGGTCCCATGGTTTGGTCATCAAAGGATAACCAACAAACACACAAGCACCCAAAAATAGTATACAGATGGTAGCTTAAAACCTTGTCCAAAGGCTGAAGTACCAACACATAAAATTTGGGGCCTCTAGGTGCTATGGTTCAGCTGTGAAAGTCACTAAAATTGCACTAATGCACACACTCATACACACTTGAAAATAGCCTTTAAGACCAACATACAGTAACCTAAAACAGAGCCCACATTCTGAAATACCTACACCTTAAATTTGGGGCCTTTAGGTGCTATTATGAAAGAGTAACATAAAAATGCACACATACTTGAAAGATATTATATATGTAAGTGAGGTACTATGGGTGAGAACCAGACATGCAACATAGCAGCCAGAAATGTATTTGTTATACCATTATAATCTTAAAACTTCCCTCTTTTGAAAAGAGTACTGAGACATCAAGTTATGGTACAGATAATGTAGTTGATTATCCCAACAAAAAGGAGAGCAATTTCACCTTATCACTTAGGTAGACTGCAATGCATCACCTGCAGTTGAAAAGGAGACATCTTCACCCTCCTTACTGGTGGCCCAATTACTGCATATGACAACAAATTCAGCACTCCTTAGCCAATCACCGCCTGATCAGTCACACTACAATGTTCCCTCCTGCTCACATCATAATCCTTTTACACAGTTTGCCACCATCACATGAATTACATGTTTTGAAGAGAACAGAACAAAAGGGACTGCAAGTCAGAGAGAACATATCTTGAGGATAACACTGATGGAAATAGACTCAGAAGATCCACAGTGGATATTGCTTAGGACGAGTGTTGCCTGCATACACATGGACGGAAGTAATGTCCTTATAGAAATGAGTTTGGAATCGTAAGTTTGTTAAAATATATTGGGAGGGGAGGGTATAAAGCTTTTTTTTTGTTGACCCTCTCTTCTGCTACTGTCCCTTAATAATGCAATATGAACAAGCATGGTAAGCCCTTATATGAACACTTTTATTTGATAGTGCTAAATAAATAGAGAAGAGCAATACTTTCTACAGCTATCTTTCCATCTATGTCTCTGGCATCTGTTCCCACCTGAGACTTCCTCACGGGGGTGGCCATGATAAAGGAGTCTCCATAACCCATGAACCCCAATGCCACTTCTTAACCTTTAGTGCCTCATCCTTAACAGGCCGCTAGTGGAGGCAATTCTAGTAAAGTGTTTGCAAAGACTCTTACCTATTGCTCTTACTGACTACTTCTACTTAATGCTCCTGCTCAATGTTCCTACCTACTTTCTATAGCTACAGTTCCATATCCAAGTGCCTTTACTGCTAACATGTCTGAGTATTTGGAATCAAATGTGAGAACTTCACAGGACACCATCCAGGAGAGAAAAAGTTTCTCATTCTCCAGAGTCAGTCTGTCTTGTGAGCTTAGATAGCATACCTAAATGCAAGAGAAGGTTAAATGCAAGAGAAGGTTTAGAAAAATACTTAGCAGAAAGCCATGGCAAAAACAGTCACTTTAAAGGTATCCTGTTGTGCATTAGGAAACCTCCAGCATGATGGTGATCAATGTCTTGGGTAAAGTAACCCTTAATAAGACTGCCGAGGAATGTGAGAGAGTTCTTATTAATCTCCTCCAAGGAATGGTTCCTCAGGAAGGTCAGAGTGGAAGCCACCTTTCTGGCATCATGAATTCTTAAATATAAACCAGTCTGAGACTCCAAAATTGGTCTTTAAAACAAGAAAAGATGTTCCTTGCTGAAAGGGTTTTCAGGATTCCCGGATGAACAGAAAGGTGCTCCCTTCAATAGCCTCCAGTGTTCTCAATAATTCTCTCAAGAGATTAAATTAGGCATATGGGTGTTTCAAAACTTACTTTTTTTGCCAAAATCCTAGGATATGGGTGGCTCACAACACCAAAACAATCATCATGGAAAATGAAAAGGTTCTTCTGTCTAGACATTGCAAGAATTAGTAACTCTTCTATCCCTAAATGATATCAAAGAGATAGTTCTCAAGAATACTCATTGACACATCATACTGCCAAATACATTCCTCAGATGGTAGGAAATCCAAAAACTTGACAACTCCAACTTAGCTGTAATGGAGAAGAAAGACCTGAGAAGCTTATCTCATGTAAGTCCAGACAGGTTATTCCAAGGCCAATGGACAGTAGTCCCTGATTGGCATTCTTGAATATGACAATCACATCAGTAGACAGTTATATTATGGTAAAGTTAGAAAAGATTAAATACAGCCTCTGAATTTCAGAAGAATCTAAATCTTCAAAGATGAGTGAAAATATTTCTAGACTGACTGACACTACCTCTGAGTAAAAAATGACATCATGGAGCAGTTTCTTTGTTAAACATTCTCAAACTCAGAATGTAACAAATTTGAAAAACATATATATGCAAGTCTTCAAACCCAGTGCTTGGTGCTGCAGTCATGAACCCAGATTAAGATAGTCTAGGAAAACTCGGTGTACGATCTGAGGAAATTGCACATCAGTAGAAGAATCTGGTATGAAACTCTCTACAAAGATCAGTAAACCCAATAATATAATAGTTGAGAGGAACTCATCCAGAAGATTCACTGAAGGAAAGAGGAAAAATTTGGTTTTCATGATTCCAATCCATAACCAAGGTATCAATTGCTACTGCACTTTTGTGGAACAAAGGAGCGGCACAAGTTGATAACAGAGCATTTGTTTTAATAGCAAAAAGATCTCATGAGGAACCATCCACACTGAAAGGAAACAAATGAACATTTCACTTCCTACTGACATTTCTGCTGTAGTGGAAGCTGACTTGATATGGTGTTGACAAAAAAAAAAGCAAGCTCCTTAAATATAGGAAACATGAGGAAAAGTTTTTTTATACATTAAGATTTTTTTTCTTTTTTAAATAAGGGCAAGGATCTGCAAGAGCTACTGTCATGTTCATACGAAAAAGAATCCTGCAACCTGAGTTCAGGACATTTTAGAAGATGAAGAACCATGAAGCCATCATCTCCCTTACATGAATTTAGCAAGAATTTTGTTCCTCTTCTGAAAAAACCTGCAGCTGCATGGCATTCTGACTCGAGGCATCCATCCTAAGTATCTACGAAGTTGGCAAAGCTGTCCAATGTTGTGTGTCATGTGAGGAGTATCCTTTTCTGGGTGCCATGTACTAGGTGTACTGTGTTGTGTGTTTGTAATTAGTATAGGCCTTGGAAGTTCCTTATAACCGCTAAACAGACTAAGGAGTAAAAAAATTTCCTGGGTTAAGGTTATATCACATCTGTTTAGCGCTTACAAGACCACACCAGTACTTTTATGATTTTTCCCTGTAGCAAATGTATCTGTACTTGTACAGGTTGCCTCTTCCTGCCCTAATTTAAATTGGAAGGTGCACTTTATTTGTATAGAGAGGTGCATTAAATCACAAGGAACTATCATTAGTGATGGAAAAAATCAAAAGGAGTCAGTTACCCATTTAACACAATGGGTTAATATGTCTAAACTTGTGGGGACTCTATCCGTACTTGTACAAGATGCCTTCTCCTGTGGTCATTGAAAAAAAGGAAGGCATGCTTAATCATCATAAAGTGTGCCTTATGTCACAAGCAAGTACAATTTGCATCAAGAAAGAATCCTTAAGTGTTAATTACCCATAAGCCAAGATGGGTGAAGGTTTGACTTGGCTAACATGCCAAATCAATAAGTCTGTGAATCAACAAATACAGTAAACCCTCGATTTAATGGATTTCAGATTTAACGGAACAGGCAAATAATAATACACAGATTAATAATAATTTGAAATATATAAAAAATTAACAAATCTCAAATGATGCACCATACACACTTTATATCACACTTGTTTTTGGTAGCATGGGGTATACTCACTTTGTTTCAGTCTCAGTCTACCTCAAGCTATTGTGCAGTCAGGTTGTATACAGAGAATTGTGACTTTATTTATTAAATAATTTTGTAATCTTTACAATTCAAAATGGCATCAAGTGATATAGGAATTGAAAGAGAGCATGTGAACTGTATATTGTATCAAAAAATGGCCCATAGGTTACATTCAATTTAACGGACTTTTGGCATTAATGGACACCCCTCCCCCCAATTAGTCCATCAAATCGAAGGTTTACTGTATTGTTAATCTACCAGATATTTTTGTATTTCTCTAAGTTTTCATATTTCCTCATAACTAATAAGCTAAAATACTTTAAAGAATTTTTTTGATGAACCTGTCCTAGGGACCCCCTAAATTTTCAAGGTTATTCCTTTAAAGATAAAAAAAAATGGAGAAAGCATAGTTTACCCATAGGGTAACCTTTTTGCTTTGCAACCTTGCTATAGGGTAACCTTTTTGCTTTGCAACCTTGCTATAGGGTAACCTTTTTGCTTTGCAACCTTGCTATGTCATTGTATAAGTTGCAAAACCTATTTTTCCCAACAACTACCTTAGTCAACCATAAAACATTGCAGCGAGGGGTAATGAAGGAAGGGAGGAGGGAGTGGAGGTAGAGGTACAGTGGTGACTCTAACTGGGAATGTCCTATGGTTCTACAGCCCACCTACAGTAACCACCACCATGGTCTGTGTTCCAAGAATTATGAAGTGAACACTTGTGACTGGCAGGTCAGCTAGCTGGATGACATCATCAGCAGATGGTTGTTGCTGACTAGCAGATATGAGCTGTATGCTGCAGCTACTGAAAGTGGTTAGTAAGTAATGAGAAGCTTTTACCTTTTCAGAAGGAAGGGGTGCGAAGTTTCTACCACAAGGGATGTTACAGAATCTCTTAACGCTCATGAGACAAACAATCCAGGAGAGGCATATAAAAGGCTGAATCAAAACAAATGTAAAAGGATGCACACAAACTTCTCATGAAAAAAAGCACATTTCATTTATGTAGCAGAAGGTTATCCAGGTTTTTCAGAAGGAGGCCAGAGTTCAAATTGGGAAAAATCAACAACCAGAATCTTCAAATGTTTAGAATGTAAAAAAAAAAAAAAAAAAATTCAGTTATTTTGAAAGGTTGTGTGTTTACTGTGCATCAAGCCATAAAAACACACCAATAAAACACTTCAATTCACTTTCAATTTTGATGATTATGCCTGTGATAATAAAAATTTCTTGTTTCATGTTATTATATCCAATCGGAGCTTTCTTTTAAAGTAAACTGGGAAGAAACTGATATATTCTCAACTGTGAATGAGGCTGGAAATTGGCATCTGAGAGCACCCTGATAAATTCCTTTCTAATTTCTGTAACTATGATATGTACCATGAAAAAAAATGAAGTGAGATATAAAACAAACATCTACACAGCATTAAATATCATAGTGTACATAACCTGCCTAAATTACTCCTGTGTAGGTGGCATAGGTAACATAACTTGGATGTCTGTTCTATCTTTCTATCTACATCTCTGATGCCAGTACCCTCTAAGAACTCCCATCAAGAGGATGGCCATGGCAAAAGTGTCTCCCCTTATCCTGGTCCTTGCATGCCTTCCCCACATACATGATTCTATGCATTCTTCCTCAAATTCTCTACCTCCATTTCCCTTCCACTATTTCCCCACATCACAGGTGGTTTTACACTCACACCAACCCCTTTATTCATACAGGGGGGGGGCTTCCACTTGCACCATCCCCTTTAGTCATACTTAGATGGTCTTTCTTTCACACTATCCCCTTTAATCATACTATCATACATTCTCCTTGTAAATTCATTCCCTATGCTTTCCCTGCCTTACCAAATTTTTCATACA
>JAUUEG010179134.1:0-10323 GCA_032361445.1 Panulirus gracilis | reverse complement strand
AAGATTCTCAGCAAACAACAACTGACTCAACTCCCAAACCCCCCACCCCAACAAACAGCACACTCATCCCTCTTTCCAAATTCCCTTCATTAATCTTCCTTACTACTCCATCCATAAACATTATAAGCAGTCATGGAGACAACACTCATACCAATCAGACACACTTTCATGTGGAACCACTCATCTTCTCGACCTACTCACACACGTCTTACTCTCTTGATAATAAATCCTCAGTGCTTATAACAGCTTTCCTCCCACACCATAAATTATTCATAATACCTTCCACGTAGCTCCTCTATCAATTCTATCATGCTTTTTACATACCCATAAATGCCGTAAGCAAATTCTTGTTTCTTTATGTATTTCTCAAACTTTCTTCAAAGCAAACAGCTGATCCACGCATCCTCTCCTAAAATAACACTGTTCTTCCCTAATATGAAGCTCTGTGAATGCAACCACAATCTTAATCACAACTGTTAAATACAACTTACCAAATACACTTAAACTTATACCTATGTAATTCAAATACTCATCTTTGTCCTGCTTGCCTTTGCCTTTATACAATGACAATATACATGCATTCTGGCAATCCTCTGGTACCTCACCAAAATCCACAGATACACTGAAAATCCTAGCTAACCAATCAATAATAATGTCTATATATCTTGATAATTTGAAAAAGTACTATCTCTACATCTAGACTAGAAATTTCAATGGATGACTTCTTTTCAGTTAGAGAAATGGTGTTGTGAGATGTAATATGAAAAGATATTCATATAAAGTGGCTCACCATATCTTCCTGAGTAACTAATTCTTCACCACAGAAGCCACACTCCAAATTACAATCTTCAGCTCTTTCTTCTTTTATCCGTTCTCGTATTTTTTCTTTTGAACCTTAGAAGCAGAGAAACAAATCATCAATATAATCCCTGTGGCATGACATCTGATCATGATAAACTACTTTATAACTATATTTCTATCAATCTGGGTGTAAAGGATATGAATAACATCAGATCATACACATTATGACCATGTATCCAATGTATCATTTCATTCAATACTGTATAAACTGTCTTAATATTAAATATATGTCTTCAAGAAATGAAAAAAAAAACAGTAAACTAAAGGTATGGCAAACTATAGTAATTGTGCTTTCAAAAAACAGGGTGGAAATAATAAATGAAGAAATTATAAAAGGGTCGATTTTCAATGTAAAGAAGGCAACATGATGGCAGTGTTATGGAAAATGACAATCAAAATCATAATCTGAGACAAAGTGAGATGTGAACATGGAGTATCTACAGTATTCAGGAAGTGTGATTACATGAACCACACCTTTACTATGAGAAAGACATGAATCTATGATACAATGACCTACACACCCTTCCATTTTTATGAGGCTTTCATGACACTGGCTTTCTTAAAGCCATCTTCTGCAACCAGTGGATTTTTGGCAATATTTGAAATACTACAAAGAGTATTATAAGCTACTGAAACATCACTAGCTATCAGCAAATAGACAACTAAGCTTTGGCAAATTACTAAGGCCTTTCAGTCTCTGAATATCACTGCCATTCAATCCAAACACATACCCAACAACCCCAACATGTGATTCTCCCTTGACTTAACTTCCTGTTCCAGGATACTGAGTCTTTCTTTCACATTATCTGAAGTACCATTCTTCTTGGTCCCCTGACATATGTAAATAAGACAGACGGCTGTTTTTATATTCTAGCAATAGAGTTATCCTGAAGCATTCTTCACAGGCTTATTAATCCTACAACCCAGTCTGATAAGTTGGGTTGTTGGTTACCTAAGCTATTGAAAGCCAAGGCCTGCAGGCCCACATAACCACCGCAGCCTAGCTAGCTTGGCACAACTCATAAATACTTGTCTGCAGCTTTCTGACCCCCATGGCTGTCAATTACAAATAGTCACAATACACATTATCCCTTTTCACTGCCCAAAACAACTAAAATCTTAAGCAGTCAAAAAACAGTTTGTGCATCCTGTGCGATTTGCCAACCCTCCTCCAACCAGAAAATGGCACCAGGGTCCATAAAGTGCTGCCCTCACTTAATGGCTTGCTGAAACTTCACACATAAGCAATGATTGTCAGATGGTGGCCACCACCCACTTAGTAATTTACTTATCTATATATTTTTTCTCTTTACTTTTTCACCATTATTTAGGTAATTAATGGATTCTTACTTTTCTTTTCATACTTCATCACTGTTTCCTGCATTAGAGGTAGTGCCAAGAAGAGATGGAGAAAGGCCACATCAGCTCACATCAATTCTCTAGCTGTCATGTGTAATGCACTGAAACTACAACTCCCTATCCACAACCAGGCCCCACAGACCTTTAAATGCTTTACCCCAGATGCTTCACATGACCTGCCTCAGTTTCAGTCCACTGAAAGCACATCGATCCCTGTACACCACGTCGTTCCAACTCACTCTATCCCATGCACTCCTTTCACCCTCCTGTATGTTCAGGCCCTGATCGCTCATAAATTTAGTGTGATTTTTCTGTTATCCTTGTTCCTCTCACATCTGACATTTATATCCTCTTTGTCAGCCTTTACTCACTCATTCTTCTCTAATGTCCAAACCATTTCAGCATGCCCTCTTCAGCTTTCTTAACCACACTATTCTTATTATCACAACTCTCTCTTATCCTTTCATTACTTACTCTTATCAAACCACCTCACACCACATATTGTCCTCAAACGTTTCATCTCCAATATACCCACCCTCTTCTGCAGAGTCTTATCTATAGCCCATATCTTGCTTCCATATCATAATGTTTGGTCTACTATACCTTCAAACATACTCAATTCTGCCCTTCCAGATAATGATCTCTCTTACTACACATTCTTCAAAGCTCCCAGAACCTTTGCCCCCTCACTCATCCTATGACTCACTTCTGCATCCATGGTTCCATTTGCTGCCATGTCCATTCAAAAGTATCTAAAACACTACACCTTCTCCAATTTTACACCCCAACTAACATGTCCTTCAAATTTGCTAAACCTAATACATCCACTTTTTTCATTTACTCTCAACTTCCTCCTTTCACACACCCTCCAAACTCAGTCACCATCTTCTGCAGTTTCACACTTGGTAGCAGTTGGCAGGCAGACATTGACCAGGGAGGTATATTACAGGTACTACCCGCCTGGTATTGGGAGCATTAGTGATGGCTACATTGTGAGCCAGTCCTTCAGTGGTTGTCATGTTGCAGTCCTTTGACCCAGGTAGCTGTCTTTTCTTTCTGCATCACCTACACACAGACTGCTAGCATTCTGTCCACAAACATACAATATTTCCTTGTCATATATAACACTTGACAACACTTAACTCACACAACTTATTCCTCACAGCACTAGGTTTTCCTATGGTGAACAATATAGTAGGGAGGAACATTAGGCAGAAGTAGCAGGTAAGAGTATTAGCTGGGAGCATTTAGTAGAAGTAGCAGCTTGGAACATTAGTCATGAAAATTAGGTATAAACATCAGGTAGAAGAAGTTGGTAAGAACATTAGGCAGGAGCCCTTGAAAATGCTGTGCTAGAGTTGCTCTCTGCAAGTGGCCTGTTAAGACTGAGGCTCTAAAGAATAAGAAGCAGCACAGAAGTTCAACGGTTATGGAGACTCTGCTGTGCCACCCCCTTGAGGGAGTTCCTAAAGGGAATGGGCATCAAAAGATGCAGATAGATAGATAAAACATACTCGAATCTAACATATGTGCAGTATCATCACCAAACAACAATTGACTCACTTGCGATGCCCTCAGAAACAACAATTGACTCACTTGCAAGGCCCTCTCATCCCCTACAGACTATATACTCCTCCCCTTCTCTCCAAAACTCTCACATCTACCTCCCTCACCAATCCATCCATAAACAAATAAACAACCATGGTAACATCACTCACCCCTCCCACAGACCAACCTTCACTTGATACCATTCACTCTCCTCTATTCCTACTCATTCACATACCTTACACTCTTGATAAAGAACTTTTCACCGCTTCTGGCAGCTTTCCTTCCACAAGATATCTCTATTGACCCTATCAAACACTTTCTCCAGATCCACAAATAACATAAACAAATCCACTCGTTTTTCTAAGTATTTCTTGCACACATTCTTCAGTGAAACATCTGATCCACATATCCTCTAACACTTCTGAAACCACACTGTAACACCCTAATCTGATGCTCTGTACATGGCTTCACTCTCTAAATCATGGGTGGGGGAACCTTCCATACAACTTACCAGGTACACCCAACAAACTTATACCTCTGTAGTTTGAACACTCCCCTTCATCTCCCTTGCCTTCATACAATGGCATTATACATGCATTCCACATGTTAGGAAGAGTGTGTGAAAGGAAAAAGCTGAAAGTGAAAATTAATAAAAGCAAGGTTACCTGGTTTACCAATGGAAAGAGAAAGGTTTGTTGGGTGTTTGAGTCTGAACAGAAAAACTTGGAGAAGCAGTGTTTTAGATACCTGGGAATGTATTTGACAGCAAATGGACCCATGGAAGATAAGGGGAGTCACAGGGTAGGTAAAGGAGCACATTCTGGGAGCAATGAGGAATATGTGGAAAAAGAGGTCACTACCTGAGAGCAAAAATAACAATAGTTGAAGGTATAGCAGTCCTAAAAGCATTTTATGGATAAAAGGCATGGGCTACAGATTAGAATGCACAAAAGATGGTAAGCGTTGGAAATTAAATGTCTGAAGCAATATCTGGTGTAAGGAGGATTAATTGAGTAAATAATGATATGGTAAGACAGAGGTGTGGTAAAAGGAAAAGTATGGTTGAGAGAGCTGAAAAGGGGTGCTGAAATGGTTTGGACATACAGAAAAAAATGGTGAGATGTTGACAAAGAAAACATCTGTACCAGAAGCACAAGTAGGATAGAGAAGGCAGGGACCAGATTGGAAATGGAAGGATGGAGTGAAAAAGATTCAGAGTGCTAGGGGTCCGAGCATGCAGGAATGTGAAAGGCATACAGGAAACGGGACTGATGTGGTATGTGCTATAATGGACTAGCCAGAGAATATGAAGCAGTCGGGGGAAACCACAGGAAGGTCTTTGGGGCCCAATTGTCATTAGAAGGCTGCATCCTTACTCGACAGAGCTAACTCGAAAGTTGTCCAACTTATTAACCATCCTAGGCTAACTTCTAAACTTGACCCTCATGCCCTACACTGCAATGCTTGTTCACTTTCCCTCTTCTATAGATATTACTTTGGTTTCTACTCCTGAAAGCTGGCTGTTTGTGTATGTCCCCATCACTAGCTAGAACACACAATACTTGGCAAGCTGCTGCATCACATGATTACTGTGTAGCTGTTGGTAACTTAGGGGTGGGCCATTATGATAAATGTTTCTTTCCCCACACTTTGAAGCTTTGGAGCTTTTACTTTCTCAAGTCTTTCTCAATAACTATGACCTGGCACATCTTAAAAGACAGGCTTTTCACTTCCTCCAATATTCATAAAAACTTTACCTTCTCTTTCTTTCCCTTTCATAATCCTCTCTATAATTCAATTAAGACCCAGCCTGATGTGGACTTTTGTCCTTGACTGGAGCCTCCAACAAAAAAAAAAAGAAAAAAAATCTGCATTATACATGACAGCAAGAAAATGTATTTTAGCATACAAGATTATCTTCATTTGTTCTTAGTACTACCTCACTAACACAGGAAATGATGAAGAAGTATAAAATAAAATAAAAGAAGAAAAAATGTCAGCATCTCCCAAGAAGTCTTCAATCAATCTTTTAACCCTTGGCAGACACAATCCAGCTCACGTTCTCCAGTCATCTTAAATGGTCTATAGCTCCCACAGAACAAAACATTAGTCATTCTATGCACCACATACTACACACATTCCCATGACACACCAATAACATCAACACAAAAGAAACATACAAACTAAAGGCCTTCAGTACACTAACTGGCACTAAATTTTGACAAGAAAAAAAGACCACAACATCCTCTACACACAATTCACTTGCTCCATCTTAAAGTATGCTCCCAAGAGCTGGCTGCTTGTGTGCCCACTGCACCAGCTACACCATGCAATACTCAGCAAGCTGCTCCATCACACATTTATTGTATGGCCATCAGCAACTCAAGGGTGGGCCACTTTGAAAACTGTTTCTTTCCCTACACATCGAAGCTTTGGAATTCTTTACCTTCTCATGTCTCTCTAAATAACTATGACCTGGCACATTTCAAAAGACAGGTTTTAACTTTCTTAAAAATTCTTACTTTCCCTTGTCTTCTCTTTTCCTATTCAAAAATTTCTCTATATATCAATTAGGGCCTGGCCTTGATGTGGACTTTTGTCTGTGACTGGAGCCATAAACATGAAAAAAAAAAAAAAGCCTGGTCTTCTTTCCCCTCAAAAATACAAAACTAAACAAAACAGTGTACTCAGAACAATCACTGGCTGCCTTGTAACCACAAACAATCCATTCCTACGGAGTATAACAAAGTTCCTCCTTATACAATCCCATTTCAAAATGTTTGGCACTCAGTTCTATTCTCCTCTTCCTATTCAAACTACTCCATAACTAACCATCAACCCCCAAGTAGAACCTCCAAGTAGAAGTAAAAAGTTTGCCACCACCTCACCCATCGGCAATGCGTACACACAGATCCCTCCATCCTCAAGAAACATGATACTGACAAAACACAAACATCCCAAAATAACCTGAAAGGCACTAAACAACTGCCCTCCTAACTCGTCTCAAAGTCCAAACTCACCAGACATGAAAATATCAGAAGCTACACTTCACAGACAAACATGAGTCAAACTTTCCCATCTACATATTCCTAAAAGAATACAAACACCAATTCCAAAATAAAAAAGGTTTCTTATCAGTTCATATCTTATATCAACTTCTTCAGAGCTATCATATTTCAAACCATTAAATATATGAGTCTGCGTTTCATATCCTCAAAAACTGAAAGATCTTACAAAATACAGCACATCAGTAAATAATCCTAAAACAGTAGTACAAATAATCTTTAACAACTAGCAATATGGTATCATAATCTTTAATGAAATACTACCCAACCAACTTTGCAAAGGTGTAAACAATAAGCAAGGGAACCATATGCACTTCTGATAGCCTAACACAGCAATTTTACAAAATATCAGAGGTTCCACCATGGAAACCTACACAACAGGATGGAAAATTTGAGAAACTGAGAAAGCATCACATCTGGAGAAAAAAAAAAAATCAAAATTACATGAAACTAATCATCCATCTGTATGTGATAAATCTTCTCACTCTGACCACATTATCATATGTTAGGGGTTAACAGAATAGCCAAATTAACTAGTATCAGCTGAAGAATCGATAAAAGAAGGAATCAGCATGCCCAGGATGGAAGTGCAAATTCAGAACTGTAACATGATTATTAACGTAACAACTTCATAAAGCAAAAAAATCACCCAAATTACCCTAAAAGCACTGTGAGGGTAATATGAAATAACCTGATGAAAGGCAAGTTGATACAAAATAAAAGGTATAGCATTAAGTTAAAAATGCTGCAGGCTTGCTCACTAACCCCCCCCCCCCCGCGATCTCAGCGCTGGGGGGGTCGTCACTGATGTATGTGGTGTATGGCAGTGACCCGACGGGTCCAGGGGTGGTGTCATACCTCACTACGTCGTCTTCTGATGATGATGATGATGAGGCGAAGGTTATGGAGAGAGTGTAAAAGAGCAGCCCTCACCCTACTACCTGCATTGTAAGAGAGATGAGTTGAGGGAGGCGTGATCACTCATATGAATTTCTAAGAGTCTCTGGCCACGCTGGGACGAAATAATTACTCGACATTAGAAGATTGTTGGACGAGATAGACCCGTAACCTGATGATTGGGAAGAGGAGTGTACGGAGGGACGTGAGGAATTGTACGAGGCTGGGGGCGACGTGAGCAAGTGTACGGGGCTGGGGGCGACGTGAGCAAGTGTACGGGGCTGGGGGCGACGTGAGGAAGTGTACGTAAGGACGTGAGGAAGTGTACGTAGGGACGTGTGGAAGTGTACGGAGGGACGTAGGGAAATGTACGTATGGACGTAAGGAAGTGTACGTAGGGATGTAAGGAAGTGTGCGTAGGGACGTAAGAAAATGTACGTAGGGACGTAAGGAAGTGTAAGTAAGGACGTAAGGAAGTATATGGAGGGACGTGAGGAAGTGTACTGGGGACGTGAGGAAGTGTACGGAGGGACGTGAGGAAGTGTACGGGGGGAAACACACACACACACACACACACACACACACACACACACACACACACACACACACACACAAATAAACAAGCAACCCCGACATGTTTTAAGAGTCCATTATAATAGTAACTCCAATGATTTATCACTCTTAATGGCTTGGCAGGTCTTCCTCTCTCTACGTAAGACCGTTATCCGGGGCATTTACCGTCGAAGATTGGCCGTAGTGCCCACTGGAGTCAGACCTACAGAGCTGAGGACCGTCGGTCATCCTATGCTTAGGAAGGATGGCTCTGTCGCCTCAGCACATCCTATGAATAATAAAAAACGATACTGTTTACCTTTAGTTAAACTCGTGAATAAGTTGTGTGGTGACATTCAGCCGTTCTCTCGACATTTCACCTGGGTTATTCACCAAGAGGCGAGACTCACTCGACGTCAAGGGGTGAAGATAGTGAACATTCAACGCCAACTCCTACTGGTGAGGCGTCACCGGGTGTGCTGTTCTAGATGTGACGTTTAGTGTACTGTGACGGGCAGAGGGAGGAAGGCAGGAGGGAAGAAGATGATGAGAGGGTGTCTACTATCCAGAGAACTTACACATGTTTTAGATAGTTTCTAAGCCTAAATGTTTAGATAGGTTTTGTTTAAGGATTTTGAGTCACTCAGATTGC
This sequence comes from Panulirus gracilis, assembly GCA_032361445.1. Taxonomy (NCBI): domain Eukaryota; kingdom Metazoa; phylum Arthropoda; class Malacostraca; order Decapoda; family Palinuridae; genus Panulirus; species Panulirus gracilis. Next base: position 1,389 of record JAUUEG010179134.1, on the reverse strand, counting down.
AGGAAAGTCAACGTCGAACGTGATTTTGAGTTTGTTGTTCATGTTTTACACACTCAAGATGTATTCCATAATACCTACTGAAGGCGGAGATAACTCTGGTACAAGTGATCACCCGCGAATCAATTTTGATTAACTTTCAACATCGTCTGTAATGTTGGTCAACATGAGAGGCGCGAGGAAACAGGCCAAATTTGGGATGGGGTTATGAATGAAAGCGATATGGACGTAGCTTGAGAGAGCTTCAGTAAAACGTTCAAAGCAGTGGAGGGATCATTTGTGCCAACACGTAGTAGACGGTCTTTTCCCAATGCGAAGCCAAGACGGTGGAACATTGATATAACCCAGCATGGTTTTCGACAAAATCGTTCATGTCTAACAAATTTGCTTGATAAATATTCGATGAAAATCATTTCGCTTTAGAACCACGAGTGGCATTATCTGCGTCTCCTCAGCTTTGACTGCAGGTCAAAATACGTCTAATGATTTCAGTCGGTCAAAATAAGATCTCTTGTTTGCTGTAGGTCTGATTACGTCTACTGACTGCACCAGGTACATTATAGTCATTCATATCACGAAAACAACTTTCGCTTTTTATCAAAGAACGTCAAGTCTCTTTTACAAAGTGCATGTAGATAATTGGATCATTACCGAAGCAAGAATGAGAAGTCGTATCAAACTATTCCCATGGAAGGTATATCATAAAAAATATTCTTTAAGTATCTTTGATATCATTCATTCAGTGTATCTAAAAATTTAATAAGATGATCAAGATCGTATTTTGTCCCAGTGTAATTTGGCTTCTACACTAGCTGTAGTTCCTGCCTACATGAGCTGTAGTTCCCGTCTACATGAGCTGTACTTTCATCTTTACATTAGCTATCATTTCCCTCTACATCAGCTGTAGTTACAGGCTTCATCACTCTCACTGGTCTTAACATCAGCTGTAATCGCCTGGTTCCAACATCAGCTACAGCCGTCTTCTTCTACATCATCCGTAGTCAGCCTCTACCATCAAGATGTAGTAGTTCCCTCTACAACACATCGAGAACATCTTTCATACAATTTCTTTCATACACGTACGTTATTGTCCACGGAAACCAGGTAACCTCCAGAACAAATGACAAGGCCTTAAATGATACGACATCCTCATTTGGCTCTCTCCCTTCTTCCTGCTTTTGGAAAGTAATACAGGAAGGGGAGGATTTCCAGCTCCAAGCTTCCTCTCCTTTTAGTCGCCTTCTCCAACACGCAGGGAATACGTGGAAAGTATTCTTTCTCCCCTATCCCCAGGGATAATCAAGAATGCATAGAACGCAGCAATGTACGTCCTACATCTTTAAATACACAGTGCTAACAGCATGGGAGGATTAGCGACCGCAATGCAAAGGT
>JAUUEG010179024.1:0-10323 GCA_032361445.1 Panulirus gracilis | reverse complement strand
TATATAAGTTTAATGCAAGGTAAGAGAATGGATACTGTTTTTAGCAATGGCATTTGACAAAATACACCACAGAATTTTCCTAGAGGAAGTAGCTATATAAAAGAATATGGAGAAGATGGAAGATGGATTAGTCTATGACTAGGTTTATAGTTGTAGCAAATGAAACCATGTCTTGAAAAAGACATCTTACCTCATGTACCACAAGGAACAGTTAACTTCAATACTTCTTATAATTATAATACACTTCATTGAAAAGTAAATGAAGCACAGTAAGTTGGTTTGCTGATGACAGTAGAACAGGCAAAAGGACTGGATCAGAAGCTGATGGAAAAAAGGTGCACCAAGACGGACACAATCAGTTACTAATGGGCAGGAACATGCCAAGGGAATTATGTGAAGATACACTTGAGCATATAAGTCACGGAAGGTATAAGAACACATCAATAACATTTGGTATAAAGGCCCAATGGAGAAAAAGAAAGAACACTGAAACATACAAAATGATTTGGGTGACATCATAAATGATAGAATAAATGAGAACATGCTGAGAAAATAGTGTTGAGCTAAGTAATGAGTTATGATATTGAAAACTTTCACAGAAGGATACATACAACTTTTAATGGAAATGTTTAACATAAACATAAGGGCAGTATTGAAAAATGCCATGTTGTATGGTCACTAATGAAGCAGATGGAGATAAATCAGAGTTCAGATGCAATTCATGAGCTGAAATGGGAGACTGGAACTCATGAATTACCATAAGAGGTGGAATGAACTGAAACTTGATGTGTGAGAAAGAAGAAAATTATGTGGTATTCTGTGTGGCAATAAACATATTGTGTAAAGAACATATTAAACCTGAAATCCTCTCAAGGAAGATACAGAGGAATTAAGCCAACAAGAATACCATGGAACACATCAAACATACATCTGGCAAAAAATATACAAAAACCCAGCAAGGAAGCTCGAATAGCTTGTCAATATACTGCCAAGAGTTTGAAACATGCATGGAAAAAATACAAAAATATTTAAAACGAATCTTGACATGTGATTGAAATCAGTCCCAGGTGATCCCCAAATTGCTAATTACTTAACAAGTGTGGCAGGAAAGATATGCAAGACATGCAGTGGGTGCTAAGTGCTATGCTTGCCATTTTGGCAACATCTTGTAGGAAGTCATTCCCTTCTGTTGCAAAGATCTTAAATCTTTCTTTGCTCATCCTCTTCCCATGTCCAAACCATTTCAGCATACCCTAATCAGCATCCTTAAACATCCTAAGCATGCTACATCTCACTTAGTTTTACACAATGAACCCACCTTATACCCATTATCATCAAGCATTTAGTTTCTAACAATTCCACCCTCTTCCAATCTTTTGCATTCAGGGATCAAGGTACAATCATACATCTTGCACCCTGGACCTTGTGTTATTTCAGTCCCTATGGCTCCATCCATTGCCTCAAACACTCGACTTTTTTTTTTTTCCCCCCAAAAGAAGGAACAGAGAAGGGGGCCAGGTGAGGATATTCCCTAAAAGGCCCAGTCTTCTGTTCTTAACGCTACCTCGCTAATGCGGGAAATGGCGAATAGTTTGAAAGAAAGACATATATATATATGCTTTATGAGTTTTGTGCCTCTTTTAGAAGTCTTCCTGCTGATCATTTATCAGTTTCCAACCCAAACATTTTGCTTTTACTGGTGTCATCAGCAAAGCTCCATACTATGCTTTTCTTTACTTTGCTGTCAATGTCTGTTACTATTATGAAGTGCATTTAGATTAACACCGTTCTGTGTAGTACCCCAGATAGGCCATTTTCCTCCTCAAACATGGTGTTGTTTGCTACCACTTTGAACGTTCTCTTAAAGTTTCATTTAGCTACTTTATCTAGCAAAATTTTTTAAATCACTTTGTTGAATGCTTTTGCAAAGCCAAGAAAAAGTGTCCATTCTTTTTCCTTGCATTAAACATCCATGTATGTCATTGTAAGGAGCTAATAATTGGGTTTGTGTACTTTTCCTGGCACAAATACATGCTGGCCTTCATGCATGTAGCTGTTCATTAAATGGTTTATTATACACCCTTTTACAACAATTTCAAAGACTTTTACTGCATACAAAGTTAAGCTAACTGGTCTGTATTGTTTAGGTAGTAGCTTAGGTCATCCTTATTCTTGCTACATTGGCCAGTTCCTGAAAATCTGCTATTTTGCTTTCATCCACTTTTGCCTCAATTTTAAAATTACTGGTTCTACTTTTGATGGATTTGTCTTTTTGAGGAATACGCCTGGAATCCCATCTGGTCCTACACCTGAATTTTCTCTTAACTGATCAGTCACTGATTATACCTTTCAATATTTCCATCTCTGGTTGCATTTTCATCACAGCTAAATGGTTCATCTTTCTTTTCTCATTCCTTTTTGAGCCAAATATCAATTTATGTTTTTCAATCAACATCTTGCACAATTTCTTGGTAATTTTACAGTTGCAGATATCACATGCTGGGATAGTTCCCTCCATTAAGTGACCCAGTCTTTATACAGTATAAAAGTCTCAAAATGGTGATTCCTGTCAAAAAAGGAAGGCCATGCTCCACGCTCTTAAGTAATCCTCCTTAGTTTGCTATTCCTGTGGACCTTCAAGTTACATCAAGTTTACCATTTACATATAACGTGTTTATGCTGGTCATAAAATTTTTAAGTTTTTCTTCATAATTGTTTACCATTTCCCACATTATCACTTTTCTTAATCAAGAGGGGAAGGAGCCAAGCAAGGATTTTTCCTCAGTCTTTAGTTCGAGCATCTGAATGAACATGGACATAGACAGGATGAAAAGAAAGATAGGTGATACATTTAATAAAAGAAACCTAGATATTCTGTCTGCAAGGGAAAAAAAAGTTGAAGGGGAAAAGGTTAGAATGGTCTGGGGGATATACAGAGTGGCGTTAATGAAAGCATAAGAGCAAAATATGGAGTAACACCTATGAATAAAAATGAGCTGTGGAAATGTGTTAAAAATTATAAGGAAGTGACTTAAGGATTTACACCTGTTAGAATGTAATCTGTTCATGAAAGGCAGATGATTGTTTGTGCTTATGCACCAGGTAGTGAGAAGGATGAAGACAGAAATGCATTATTAAAGGAGCTGAATGAGGTTGTTGCAAGAGATTAAATTGTGGTTCATAGAGATCTGAATGCAAGTTTGGATGATGTGGCAGTTAAGGGTTCTTTAGGGCTCCTTCCAGAATGTAACAGAGTGAGCTGAGGACATAGTTGTCACTTCACTTGCTCTTTATTTTACTTTGTTAGGATAAATATTCTGTTTATTTATTGGGTAGAGAAGACTTGAAGTTATATTTGGCCATCAGTTGGTTAACCTTGGTATCATAGTATACTCTTTGTGGCAATGGTATGGCTACCTTGGTTTTATGAACTTCTAATGCATTGTATTGTTCAGAATGAAGTCTAGTTCAAGCTTTCAACACACATCCTTTGCTTGTTGTAGGCTGTTTGGGTTCAGAAAAGTTTAGGAATGAAAACCCATCTTCTTACCACTTTACTGTACAATATAAATTCTATCTTGAAAGTCACATCTTGTAAACATTTGCACCCATTATGTACTCTTTAACTTGGGTCAGGGAACCCTTTGATAAAGGAGCAATGGAAATGTTATTGCAAGAGTTGAATGCTCAAAAAAGGAGAGCTGCAAGAAGAGGTAATATGATACTTCCTGTTGTTAGTTGTATCTTTTCATCTTGGTAGTGTTTCTCTGGATAGCAGAGGCCCAACCATACTTCCCTATAAATGGATTTTGGATATTTAGGGCTATTGATAAGTGTCTGTAGTTATGCATTCATTCGTCATGATTTTTGTTAACATTATGTTTTTGCCAAAAGTCATATATAGTTTGTATAGTTTCATAAAATGCTTCATAAGTCAGTCAGCAGTTCTGAAATGGTAAACCCTTGTTTTAATTAGAAATGATTTTGTCAGCTGATATTGTGTTAGTAGAAGTACAATAAGTTGATTTTTTTCCCATTTATTAAGATGCTTGATTTTTAAGTTGATAAACATATCCTAAATTTAGTTAAGTTAGAAAATTAACTAGGGATTTGATTATAATCAAGATTACATTATTTTGGTTTCATGAATATTTCTAGAGTAAGAAATGGAAAGTGTTAATATTATGGTATTGACATATGTTACTTATTGTAGGTGGAGCTGATATTAGCACAGCTGGATGGTCTTTCTGATGGTTACAATAAGACTTCTAAGGACCCAATAGAACAAGATTCCATTCTGTAAGTATTGTATCTTGTTCTTTTATACCAAGTGAATATAATGTATTCATGTCAGAATTTTTATTTTCTTTAATTGCACTATTTTTTGGGAAAAAGATTATTGTTAGAATTACTTACCTTGCTAATTGCACAGTGTTCAATTGCCTCATCTGATGTATCTTTTATTTATCCACATTCCTCAGATATGTTAGAACCCTTGATAGTTGATTAGTTTAAGAGGTTTGGACGCAGTTTACAAAGAATCCTGAATCTGTTGATGATTCTGTTTACTTTTATAAGTATCTGAATTCAGGTGTATCACGCCTAAGAATTTAGGGCAATCAAATATCCCAGTAAAGGTTGACTTGGCAGGTAATTCTAAAAAGAATCTTTCCAAGTAAAGGAAATTTTGGACTATGTAGATTATAATGAAGTGTTGGTATTTCGTGCTATTGTGTTATATTGCTGTAAAGTGTGTGAAACTTAGCATTTTGCCATCCTGGACCGTGAATTGCTAAGCTCCTTATTAGATATCATTAAATGATAGAAATGATACATAAGAATGATTTATACTATTACATCACGAAGGAAGACTTCATGAGCTTTGGCAAGTAATGTTATGTTAAGGGACACTGATCCCACTGGTTTACACTGACTCATTTGACTTGAGTTTTGTAAGTGGAACTTACAGTAGGATTTGTTTTAGGAAAATGAATAAAAAATCAGTGTTGTTGAATATAGCACCTGTTTACCTTAATTGTTAAATAGATTGAGATGGTTTGCTGATGTTGTGAGGTGTTTGACTTCCATAAGGTGTGGCTTTGGTCTGTAACAAATGATTTGTAGGATTCCCCATGTCTCATCCAACTTATGAGTATGGTTAAAAGCCCACAATCTTTTGTTATATTAATGGTATATCATTATATATACAGTTTCAAAAAGAAAAATCTCTTTGGATTATTTTATGAGAAGTAGGTTATTTTGTGAAACTTGGATTAATTGGATATGAATTACAAGAGGTAGATATAAGCTGTTCTTGGATATTATGCAGTAAATGCAAGGTATTGTTTTCCCTGAGGAGTTCTTAAAAGAAATGCTGTTTTATTGCTAATTTATTCCTTTAAAAGGATCAAGTCCTTCAGAATTTATCTTTTGATGAGATTTTTATGTGGTGTAATGTTCCTATCATACTTGCTGCAGAATTCTGTTTGAACTGTTGTTTGTATGTGTATAGCTGCCAGTCAACTTGATTGTGTTGCAAGAGGTCACAGTGGTGCACGTGACCTAGTATATGCATATAACCATGAGGAAAATGGTTATATGATCACTGCACTTTTGTGCAATGATCACACTGTCAGGGGAGATACGAGAGTGAGATAGAAGATATAGAATAGCCAGTCGATATATAAGGAAGAGACGTAGCTAAGATGCCATTTGCTTCTTAGCTATGTCTCTTCCTTGTATATCTACTGACTGTTCTACATCTTCTATCTCAATCTTGTATCTCCTCTGGTGATGTGATCATTACTGAAGTGCACTTGGGAACCTGTTGTGTTTCATTTCCCTTGTGGTTGTGTGCATGCACATTATTGTGTGTTAACTGTCACTGGATTTTAACATTATTTGTTCCATGGCACTACCAGGCTCAATGGTTCTTCTTATCATTAGCAACAGGAACAAGATTAGAAGCAACATAGATGTTAATGTGGATAACAGAAGATAATGATATACTCTACTTTTATCACAGCAAATTCATGGGTAACAGTAAAGTATTTTTGAAAATGTCTTTGTGGTGGCTATACTGATGAGGTGTTTCCTTCATTAATGCCACCAGATTGTAGAATTGATTTGCTTTTGTTGTTTGAAACTATTATTGAGTGACAATGGTAATACACCTACCAGTGTAAACCATTGAAAGGCCTTCATGACCTGTTTGTGGATAGGGAGCTATGGTTTTAGTGCCTTGCACATGACATTTAGAGAAAGGAAGTGAGCAGGTAAGATCTTTCTTCTATTGTTCCTGGCACTACCTTGCTAACATGAGAAACAGAGATCAAGTATGAAGAGAGAGTATATACTCGTACTCTGTTGGTATTGCTGTATGGTTGTTTTATCTTCTCTAGGCTGCAAAACTGTCTCTTTGAATGGGATTTAAGCTATTGAACCCATAGCTTCACCTTAGTGCATAACAGTGAAAAATAAAGCAGTATTGATGTTTTGATATGTTTTGTTCCTGTGATTATTTTCTCAAATAAGTGATAGGAGATATGGTAGTGAAAAAGGTGTGGTTGCGGGAGCTGAAGGGGGTTTGCTGAAATGGTTTGGACATATGGAGAGAATGAGTAAAGAGAGATTGATGATAAGGATATATGTGTGGGAAGTGTAGGATGTCAAGGATAAGGGAAAGACCATATTGGACATGAAAGTATGAACTGAAAGAGGTCTCGAGTGCTAGTGGTCTAAGCATGCTGGAGGGTGAAAGGTATGCAAGAGATAGAATGAATTGGAGTGATGTGGTATTTGAGGGTTGACACGCTGTCAGTGGACTGAACCAGGGCATATGAAGCAACAGTGCAGAGACTACAGAAAATTCTGTGAGGCCTGGTTATGGATGGGAGCTATGGTTTTGGTGCATTATATGTGATACGTGAATAGATGTGAGCTGATGATGCCTTTTTCTTTGTCAGTTCTTGACACTATGTCGCTAATGTGGGAAACAGCGAACATACATGAAAGAAAATAGAAAATATACGATGATTAATGAAACTTTTCATTAAAAAGCAGTAGATATAAAAAATATATTTTTCTAATGTCACTATGATTTAATGTCTTTATGGATGGTAAAAAAGAGAGAGAGAGAGAGGTGGGGTGATTGTATTTCATACTTGAATTATGGTGACAGAATGGAAACTACTACAGTTATTGTGTGTAGACAATGGGTTGCTGTGATTTATACTAGGGGATGTGGGAGGTAATTGTAAAAGCGAGGTTCATGTTTTATATTGAAGTGCATTTTGTCTTTTGATATCAGTTTGTAAGTTGTTAATGAGTGTAAGTTTTAGGAGTAATAATCTGGGAAGATGGTAAGGGAATGCTGAAGTTAAGAATAGTGTTATGCTAGGGAGATGAATTGGAGATACAATGGGAGTTGAAATGAACATGAAGAATAGTAAAGTTGTATTGAAATCGTGTGGTAATGAACATGAAGAATATAGTAAAGTATTGAAATTGTGATCAATTGCACGTGCCACCTCATTTTTATGCATGTAAAACTTGGTTCTCTTAGATGAAGATGTTTAGAAATGAAAGTAGAGATGGATATTTTTTATGGTATATCAAGAATTCAAAGAATAACAAAAGTGTGGAGTGAAGACGTAAGAAACTTATAGAATGTGAGGTAGTAACATAAAAGACATGTGGTCAAAGGCCATTAAGATGGTTTGATTTTATAGAACTTGGCTATAGCTGATGATAGGCTGGTGAAGATCTGCACAAGTTTGATTGAAAATGTAATGAGAAGAGGTAAACCATGAAAAAATTAGACAGGTGAAAAGAGTAAGTTATTTAAATTGTAAGAGTATTTTTCGGGAGATACCAGTTGAACTATTTTTTTTTTATGCGCAGTGAAGGGGTTTTATGTATAAGGGAGGAAGTTGGAATGGAAATAGTCTGATTAGCTCAATGTAGTGTTCAAGGGAAAAGTTATAAAGTTCTGTAATAGTGTGAAATCCTTTGCCCATTTTACAGAGGTTTTGAGGTCTTATCTATCTACACACCAAAGTCTGGGACCAACTTGCTTTGTTGCTTATCTGGTCAGTTGAGGCTGATCAAAGCCTTGGCATGTAAGCTTATGTTCCATTTTTAGGATATGTGTTTTAAGTTGAACAGAGAGTACGTTCATGATCCACTCAGGCTGATGGGAAGAGAATCAGTGGTTTTCAAAAAATATCTTGAATATAGCTTTTTTGCTAGGAAGTAAAGAAGATTTGTATTTTTATGTTTTGATATGTTATCAGCTTTATTTCGATTATTGTTAGATTAAATTTTGTGTCATTCAACATAATTTTAAATGATCATTTATAATTGGATTTTGATTTTTAGAAGCTGAACCTGGCGGTCACTCAAATGACCATTTACATTGTGTGAATACTTTTTGTTTTTCCTTGGCTGAATTGTATTCCTATATATTCACAACTTAATATTTATTAATGGCTTTTGATGAGTCATTGACATTGGTTCCATTTTAAGAAATTTAAAAGCATCATCTAGATGGCCTCAACTTTCATTTGAGTTTTGTATGCAGGATATGGAGTTGACTGTATTGATATATGAAGTGTACTGTGTCATTTTGTGTTTTAGATTGAAATAAGAATATTTGAAACTAGAACATTCATGCTGTCTCAAAAAATCTTGAAGATAGACCATATTCATCATTTAGTTATTTATATAGCTTTAGAATCTTCCATATTTATCAAAGAGGGTCTGAGAAAGAAGTCAAGAAGGCCAAGAGGTCATTTTAGATAAAGTATACATGGATGAAACCGGCTCCGATACAAAATCTAATTAATCTGGAAGAAATAAATAAGTTGGTTGGAAGGTATTGTCACTCTTGCTTTGCCTTAATAATTTAGCCATTAAAAAAAAAACTTTTAGCAGTAGCTAATTGAAAGTTTCTTGTAAAGTTTTTTGTTTAAGCATATATAGCTGGGAGTTTGAAGAAATTAAGACAGGCATTCCCCTGTACTGTATCCACATTAAGTAAAAGGAGTGTAATGAGTAATTTTGTATGAAGGAAATTGTATCAGTTTTATCAGACACTGAATCTACTGCATCAGGTGAGGATAGAATAATTTGTGTTAATACATCTTACTAAAGTAAGCAGAAATAGTTTTTGATTTGTTTGACTTAATATGGATTTATAGTTATTCCCTTATAGCTATTATTTCTATAAGGTTTATACCTGTTCCATTGACTAGTTGTCTTTGCAAACTAATGTAGTAGAAGTGATTAATAATAGGTTGGTTTGGTATCTTGAAAGAAATGATTGAATCACACCATTCCAGGATGGTTTGGAAAGTTTTGATCCACCATATGCCCCTTAATATGAATATCAGGTGAGATTCAGAAAGGATGTGGAAATCATCTCTGTGTTATGGCAGTTTTTGATTTAGAGGAAGCCACTGATACTACTTTGAGCCATGGTATCATAAGGCATATCCACAAAATAGGCCTTTGAGGCAGACTATTAAAGTCTGTTCAACCCTTTTTAAGGACATTTCATTTAAGGATTTACGGTGCAGATTGTTAGTGAGCATTCAAGAGAATTTCCACCGGAATGGGTGCTACAGGGCAGCATGTTTGACTTTACTTCATTGGTGCTAATGATAATGTTCCAGGGGTTGCTGTGTTACCCTTTTTGTTGATGATTTGGCTCTATTTTATATCATCATCTCTTGAAGCTGCTGCTGGATGTTTGCCAGCTGCTGTTGATAAGATTATTGATCAAGCAGATAACTTGTTTTAATTTTCCTGATCAAAACTGAAGCAGTATGTTTCATTAGATCAACCAAAAAGCCATCATTCACTTGTATTGTTGAAAGGCATTCTCATTCCATGTGAAGATGAAGCAATTTTAGGCATGATTGACATGGGGTCCCTCATATGGTCCTGTAAAAGCAAGGAGGCTTACATGAAATCTGTGTGGTAATACTAAGAGTATTTATATCAGTTCTCTTTCTTTTTGGCTTGGTTTTTAACTGCACACCAAGATTATGACCTTTGTCTGGCTACTAAATGTTGCCTTGGTTTCTTTGCTATGCGGGTAGTGCGAGTGATGAATCGGTGATGCCTCAGATTATGAGGATGATTGATGGAGGCTGTAGTGTACAAGTCCCTGTAAATAATTTTGGTGCATTACACATGACATCTAGAAAATGGATGTGAGCAGATGCAGCCTTCATCATTCCTAATGTGGGAAATGGTGATCAAGTATGAAAAGAAATTTAAGTTTTTGATGTAGCTAAAAAGTGCTTAAATATTAAGCTT
>JAUUEG010178580.1:0-10330 GCA_032361445.1 Panulirus gracilis | reverse complement strand
CGCTACCTCGCTAACGCGGGAGACAGCGACATAGGTTAATAAAGAAAAAAAAAAAAGAGGAAATGAGGAACAAGTGTGAAGGATGAGAAAGAAGGAAAAAAGAAACTTTGAAAACAAAAATAGGGTGGACAAATCACGAAAAATCTAAAACTTTTCCATAAATTCATCAAGAATAAATTGTCAGTTAAAGAGCAGCTAATCAAGCTTGGAGATTCAGAGGGAAGAACTGGAGAGGATGATGTACAGATATATAAGGAACTAAATACTACCTTCAAGTGTTTTCACAGTGGAAAATACTATAGCCCCTATCACCAGTGAGATGAACCAGTCAAATTTCTAGTAAAGACATTAACAAAATACTAAAAGGTCTTGACCCTTATAAGGCTCGTGGTCCTGATGAAATCTCAACATGCGTGCTGAAGATATGTGAACATATACAATACAAACCTCTTGAAATACTCTTCAAAATGTCACTGGAGAAAGGCATAGTGCCATGGGAGTGGAAAAGGGTAAATACCATACCTATCTAAAAGAAAGGAGATCAGGAATAGGCATTGAACTATTACACTTCTTACTCACTAATGTGGTCTGTAAAGATTTGGAAAAGATATTAAAATATCAAATGGATGACTTTCTACAGAGGAGATATCACTTAAGTAAGTGACAACTTGGTTTTAGGAAAAAGTGGTCATATGCAGCAAACCTTGAAGATTTTTATGAGAGAATGGGCTCTACCTTCGAAAAAAGATAAGGCTGAGAGAAGTTTGCATCTGGACTGCCAGAAAGCATTTGACACTGTATACCATAAGAGGATAATTAAGCTGCTGGACCATCGGGCAAGAATATGAAGGGGATAACTCTTTCAACATACAGTTTATCTGGGTGGAAGGGAACAAATGTCAGAGAAGCCTCCTCCAAATGGCTTGAAGTCACCAGGTGAGTACTACAGGGTTCTGTTCTGGGACCAATACTATTTTTGATCTATGTAAATCAAAAAGTATGGAGGACAGCATCACCTTACAAGGGGACCCTGAAAAATTCCTAAGTTGGTCTGATACATGAAATATGAAGTTCAACCCAAGTAAAGGTATAAAGTAATGAGGAAGGGTCAGCAAAAGAAGGCCTCAATATAATTTTCATCCAGCAGGAAACAAGCAACAGGAATCTCTGCATGAGAAAGACTGGAGAGTGACAATTTCCCTAACCTGTTATCATTGTCCCACCTTAGGAAAATAGTTAGAGAAACAAACAGTCTGCTAACAAATATTAGAATAGCATATATATTCATAAAACATAAAATTATTCAGCAAGCTGTTCACATCATACATAAGGCCAAAACTAGAACGTCAACTCCAGTATACTACATCGTTCCAATTCACTCTATTCCTTGCATGCCTTTCACCCTCCTGTATGTTCAAGCTCCGATTGCTCAAAATCTTTTTCACTCCATCCTTCCACCTCTAATTACTAAATAAGTATGGCAAATTCTTTTAAATTTTCATAATTGCTGCCACACAGGGGTCTAAGTCATAAAACTAACCAGCTGAATTCAACTGGTTAAGGGGAAGGATAAACAGGAAGTCTGCATGGACTGTTTATATCCGGTATGCCAGAAAGCATCTGACATGGTAGCACATAAGATGCTGATTAAGAAACTGAAGCACCAGATAGGAATAATGTTGGGGGACTCCTTCGATGGACGGAAAATTATCTCAATGGTTAGGTAAAGGGGACACCAAGTTAGAGAAGCCTACTCAAAATGGGTTGAGGTGACCAGCAAATTGCCATAGGTTTCTGTTCTGGGACCATTATTCTTTTGCATCTATATAAATGACTTGCCTGATGGGATGGACTTCGAACTGAATATGTTTGCAGATGATGCACAGGTTCATGAGGGAAGTAGAAAGTGAGGATGATTTCATAAACTTACAAGGAAACCTTAACAGATTTCAAAGCTGGTTTGATAATGAGTTGATAAAATAACCAAGCAATTGTTAAGTAATCAGGATAAGACAAAGTGAAAAAGGCCTAAATATGATTACTACTTGGTAGGAAATAAGCTTAAAGATTCTATGTGTGAGAAGATCTTGGAAGTTGACGCAGTCCCTAACCTGTTGCCAGAATCTTACATAATGAGAATACCTAAAGAAATAAACTGTCTGCCAGCAAACATAAAAGTAACTTTCAAGTGTATGGAAAAGGAAAAAATGGCAAGCTGCTCATATCCTACATGATGCCGAACATAGCTGATGCTTTTAAGTTTGGTGACAACACCTAAAGAAAAACAAAGGATGAAAAGAAAAGGTCCAGGTGGTAAGAACAAAGATGGTACCAGAGTTAAGTAAGCTAAATCACAGGGATGGGCTAAATACTTTAAATCTGCCCATCTTGGAAGGGAAAAGAGTGAGGGGTGACCTGGTCATAACCATCAAGTTTTTTAAAACAGAGCAATGAAGTGAACAGTGGACAATTCTTCAAGATGTAGGGATACAGCAACCACATGACATAATATAAATTGAGCAAGATACTCATTAAAAAGATGTTAATGCAGGCAGTATACAGAGATTCAAAAAGTTATAAGATAACACAAAATGTTCAAGATATGGGGCCACATGAATGTAAAGCTCTCTCTATGTACAGTACAACAATGCAATCACACAAACGTGCACTTACTGTTATTCCTGAGGTAAGGGAGAAAGAATATTACCTCTGTATTCCCTGCATGTCACAGAAGCCGACTAAAAGGGGAGGGAGCGGGGGCTGGAAATCCTCCCCTACAGTTTTTACTTTTCCAAAACAAAGAACAGAGAAGTGGGCCAAGTAAGGATTTTCCCTCTTAGGCTCAGTCCTCTATTCTTAATGCTACCTCTCTAACACGGGAAATGGCGAATATGAAAAAAATGCCCTTATTGTATACATCTGCATATGAAGTGTCAGAAAGCATCTGGGACTGTACCACATGGGCAATTCATAAAGAAGTCAGACTGTCAGGTAGGAATGAAGGGGAGACTCCTTCGATGGACAGCATATTATTTCAGTGGAAGGGAACAAATGATGCATATCAGAGGAGCTCTCTTACACTGGAGTGCTGCAGGATTCTGTTCTTGGACAACTGCTCTTCTCTATGTGAACAATTTTCCAGAAGGTATGAACTCCTCCCTGAATATGTTTGCATATTTTGCAAAAGTCATGAAAAAAGTAAAAAGAATGTAAGACTACATCAACTGACAAGGCAATCTAGACTCTAACAGATGGTAGATGAAGTTCAACCTGAGTAAATGTAAAGTGATGGGGATGGGTCACAGCGAAAGAAGGCCTCAATGAGAAACTTATCCAGCAAAAAATAAACCACATGAATCTGTGTGTGACACAGACTTGGAAGTAGACATCATTCCTACCCATCACTTGAGTCTTGCATTAAGAGAAAAATTAAGGAGACAAACTGTTTGCTGGCAAATATCAAATTAGCATTCATGAACATGGATTATAAAATAATTAGCAAGCTGTTCACATCCTACATTAGGCCTAAAGTAGAATGTGCATTTCAAGCTTGGTCACTGTATCTAGAGAAGCACAAAAAACTAATAAAGAAGGTCCACAAGAGGGCAACATCTTCGGTACTGGAATAAGACAACAGAGTTGCAGGAAAAGGGTCAAGGTCTTAAATTTCCCTGCCACAGAAGAAAGAAGAGTAAAGGGTGACCTGATCACAATCATTAAGTTTCTAAATCAGCTTGATGATGTTGAGACAGCAATGCACAGTTTTTGAAAGATGCTGGGTAAGAACTACTGGAGGCCATGATATGAAATTAATGAAAAAACTTGCTGAAATGGACATAGCTACCTACCTCTGGTGAGATTTTGCTATAATGGTGGGGCTAGTGCATGGTGCTCACTGCACTATTTGTCTGTTGAACTGTTTCTTTTAATCTACAACCTATCACTCATTTCCTACATTGCATGTTGGGGGCTGCTGCTTTTTTCAGCAGTTACTCTATAGTATCTTTTTATTATAATACTTTGTCGCTTTCTCCCATGTTAGCGAGGTAGCACAAAGAAACAGACGAAAGAATGGCCCACCCTACCCTACACATGTATATACATTAACGCCCATACACTCACATATACATACCTATACATTTCAGTTGATACATACATATACATACACAGACATTTACATATATACACATATACATATTCATACATGCTGCCTTCATCCATTCCTGTTGCCACCCCGTCACATATTAAATGGCACCCCACTCCCCCCGCTTGTGCACTAGGAAAAGACAACAAAGGCCACATTCATTCACACTCAGTCATTAGCTGTCTTGTTGATAAGTATATGTATATGTATGTATATGTGCATGTATGGGTATTTACCTATACGTTTGTTTATATGAATGGATGGGCCATTCTTCTTTTGTTTCCAGGTGTATATATACTTAAGCACAGTAAGAAGAATGATTATGAATGTGACATTTGAGGAAAATTTGATATCTAGGCCCAGGAACTTGAATTAGAAAGAATCCCCTATTGGGATCCTTGGGTTAGATGTTGGCATTATGCAAAGATTTAAAGGCCGTAGCATTATGCAGTGATTTAGATATTTACGTGATGGTGTGTTAAAATGCTTGAAGTTATTTTATGGTGTGTGATACATGTTTCTTAGGGTTTGAAATATTGCAAAAATTTTTGATGTCTGTGAAGCATGACTAACAGAAAGCCACTATTCCAAAGTGGTCAAGGGACTGCACTGTTATGTAAAACTGAACAAGTTAAGAACTCTCATTGGTTCAGTGCAGTCCAGAAGTAGAAACTTTATTCTTTCAAACTTTACTTTTCTCTGTTTTTCTCATGATAATGCTTTTACTGAATATAGAGAAGGTAATTAGTATTTTTTTTTTCTTCTTCTTCTTCATACTATTCGCCATTTCCCGCGCTAGCGAGGTAGCGTTAAGAACAGAGGACTGGGCCTTTGAGGGAATATCCTCACCTGGCCCCCTTCTCTGTTCCCTCTTTTGGAAAAAAAAAAAAAAATTACCCAGGACGAATTTCTAAGAAAGAGTGGTGTAACCTTGAGCATGTGGAGTCTGTTTGCACCAGCATTTAACTTTCATATATTGGTGTTACATATGACACTTTCAATAGTCAAAGCAAGGTAGCATGTGAAGAATGCTTTGAAACTTTCACTGAATGAAAATTTCTGCACCTGTTATTGAAGGCTTATCAACATCACATGAAACATCCTGTATGAGTGATTCATCATTCCTGCTACATAGTAAGGAGCACTTGTCCAGTGATATTTTTGGATTGAATATTAGTTCAAACTAACTTCAAACTAACATTCTGAGATATAACAGTTTATCTGACTTTTCATGAAAGATGTGTGTGTTCTTTAACCTGGCAAACCAATTCTTTCTTTTTGAAAGACTTTTTCGCTTGATCTCCTCTCACTATTATGTTGACAATAATGGCTTTTTATCCTGGGAAATTTTGATCCTAGGTTCAACATTATTTTCTTGGTGGATTTTGGAAAGGAAAAATTCCAGGCCATTGTCGATTATTAACACAGTCCAACTGTGAATAGATGATCTCAGCAATGAGTCTTTAATGTTCCCCCTTGTCACCTTTACTTGTTCTTTATTAGGATTCCATGATGTTTTATGTTCTCTTTTAGTTCAGTAAGTGTGGTATATATAGATTTTAAAAGTTTTAGCAGTCTCTTGAAACAGTGGGGCAAAGTTGAAATTCTTGGAGAGAGAATTGTTGGATATGAAAGTCTTCATTAATACACTGAAAGAAAGTTTACAGAAAAGTTCTGTCAAAATCTTTGAGAAGATTGAAGAATTTTGTTCCTTTATGAGGAATCTGTTAACCTTGATACAAAAGGTGGTGAGGCATGCTCTTGAAAAATTCTCAAATCCTTGGAAAGAAAATATTATAGTCAACATTCGCTTACAGAAAAGTGTGGAATAGACGCTTTAACTTTTCAGGCCAAGAATCAACTATATGCTGTCTGTTTCAGAACCTGTAGATTTAAGTTCCTCTTCAGTTGTCTTTGTGTTACAGGGCTGCCCTTGGTTGAGAAAATAATCCAATTAGAGAGGGAAACTCTTTTTGCTTTTGCAGCATTTGTGCTTTAAAGACCAACCAGTCTTCCTGTAGCATTTCGTATAAAGGCTAATGTTTTTCAGTGATATTGGCATACACAAAATTTTAAATTGAGATTATTTTACTCAACAGATTCACCGATCATGTGACAAACTGGAGTCTCAGTTTGGTAATGTGAGTCTGGATATTGGGGGTGTTGAAGGCCAAATTCGTGAACATGAGGCATCCAGGCAGGCAGTTTTAGAACTGCTTAAGTTTGCTCAAAATGAAGCTGATTCCATTATATCCAAGATTAAGGATCAGGTAAGAATTATACTTAAGTTCTAGAAAGTAAACAGTAAAAATTTTGCTCCTAATACATTTCAAATAGATGTAATATTCATGGTTATCCCACAAAAGATTATTTGTACTGACTTGAATACGTACTCCAGAATGCTGACATATTGGTAAACTTTTATATATGGGTTATTGATATATATAAGATTTGCTTGGCTACTTCAGTCTGTTCTTTCTTATTCAGTGTCCCCCTGAGGCTGGTGCACAAGATATAAGTGTGATTGAAGAACTGCTGAAAAGACGGGGTGAAGATTTTGAGATTGTGTGGATTCAGCACCAGCAGAAGTTAGAGCGACAGCTCAAACGGTCACAGTATCATGTTGATCTCCAGGTACTGTTGCACTGTCAAATTAGGTAGTGATATTCATCACCCTCATTGTGTGAGAGAAGAATACTGGGTAGACTGCGTGTACTACTTTTGTATGTGTATCAGTATAGAGAAAGATTTTTTTACACTGACTTCAGTATTGTAACCAACAAGCTTTTCCTCTGATTCAGCATAATTTTCTCCAGTGCCACTTCTCAGTCTTTAATGCCTCATTCTTAACAGGCCACTGGCATAGAGCAACTTTAGTGCAATGTTTTCAGAGGCTTCTTATGCCCTCTGTCTCTCATTTTGATCCAGATATTTTCTTTTTTAATCACTCCATATCTCTCTTCTGTTTATTCACCCATTTGGTGACATTTCACCATTTTTACTTAAGTAGCTATTCTCAAAATTCTGTATTTTTCTGAGACTTTATCTTCCTTCACTTATCTCACATTTTGCTCAGAATATTCAGATGACTTACAAAATTTCCATCAGACAACTTTCTCCTTTTGACCATCGTTTTGTAATCATACACCTGTATCTATCGATGGAATTATGTGCTATATGGATTTCTCTTGTACATTACTGAGATTTCAAATGAGTTGGATCAAGTAAAGCTATATTACTAGCTGTAGTAAGCATCATCTGATGATCAGAGTGAAGAGATAATGGTAAGCTTATGGGGTAATTACTTGATATTTTCATTTCATGCAGAATGATGACATTTGTTCAACATATTTATTTATCTATATCCATGATGTTTGTTCCCCTGGGAACTCCCTTAAGGGGATGGCCACAGCAAAAAAGTCTCCACAATTGTTGAGCTCCAGTGCTCCTTCTAAGCTTTTAGTGCCTCACCCTTAACAGGCCACAGGCTGAGGGCAACTCCAGCACAGTGTTTTAATGAATGGGTGAAATGAAAAGGTTTGGAAGGATTTTAGTGAAAGTAGTATAAAATGCAAATGGAATCACTAAAAGGAGAAATGAAATGGAGAAAGCTTGCTGGACTTTGCAGTGATTAGAAGGTGGATGTATTTTACACTCTTCGGGAATCAGTTTGACACAGTTGTCATTGTTATGCATGATGATAATATAAGCACCTTTGGATGAGGTAAGCATGGACAGTAGGCTGCAAAATTTGATAAGTGACATTTGAATTAAAAGAGATTGCTGGAGAGAATTGTCAAGTCACCATATGTATAGAGTAGCTTGAGAATGCTTCCAAGAATGGTATAGAAAAGAGAAAGTAAGCAATATGAGAGCTGTGATCAAATACAAAAAGGTGAATGGTAAAGAGATGAATAAATATCTAATGCCTCTGCATATAGGTACTAGGTATAAGGATGTTTACTTATTTCTGGATGTAGAATATGAGACTTGATGAAATTGGGAAAATTTAAGCACAGCCATATAACTACAAAGCTTTGCAGATGAAGGGAAAAGATATGTGGTGTATGGGAAATTGCATGATGGAGTGAGGAAGTGAAAAGGTAATCAGAAAGAATCAAACAGTGTATCAAGTGCTCTTGTAGCAAAGACTTATTTGTGATGAAATCAAAGAACGGCAAGTAAAGAAATAGATATATATATATACAAAGGCCCACACATGATGATGGCTCATAAAAGTGTATGGCCATTACATATAGGGAGGAGTGTAATTGATTAGGATATGTACAGGAGAAAGTGGTAGGTCAAGAGGAAGGTGCAGGGTTTGAAAAAGAAGGCGAATGAGAATTGTGGTGAGTGAGTATGAGCAACCTTCATGGAGAATATGGGAACAAATTGGAACATCAGTGAAAGGGCAAATGGGGAAGTGGTTATGGCAAGATATGAGGTGGAAGAGATGGAGTTAGTTTCTTGAAGGGTTTTGTTTGGTAAGTGTGTTTAATGACAGGGTAGCAGATGTGGGGTGTTCAGGTCAGGGAGGTATGCAAAGTGAGAGTCATGGCAAGTGGTTTGGTGAAAAGAACAGCTGGTGAAAGCCTGTACGGGATGAAATGTGGTAATGCAGCAGGAGTGCATGGAATTCCAGTTGCATTTGTTGAGAAATGGGTTGGCTGTGCTGTTGTTCGGTTAGTGAGGATTTTCAGTGTTTGGATTATGGTGAGATACCTGAGGATTGGTGGACTGCCTTTATAGGGCCACCGTATAGATGCAAGAGGGATAATGTGCAGGTTTGAATTTGCTTTGAAGAATTTGTGTGAGTAATGCTTAGAGAAACAGAAGGATTTGTTTGTAGCATAGATGGACCTGAAGAAAGCATAGTAGGGTTGATAGTGATTCTTTGAATGTATGATGTGGGAAGAAAACTATTAGAAACAGTAAGGAGTTTTTATTAAGAGGGTAAGGCATATGTATGAGTGGTTCCAGGGGAAGATGGGTCTGTGTTAGGGGTGTCACCATGGCTGTTTGATCTGTTCATGTATGGGTTTATAAAGAAGATGAATGCTAGGATTTTAGGGAGAGGGGTATGACTGCAGTTGGTATTTGGGAATTGTATCAGTTATTGTTTGCTGATGGCATGACATTGGTGGTAGATTTGAGGGTGAAACTGCAGAAGTTGGTGTCTGAGTTTGGGAGAGTGTGTGAAAGGAGAAAGTTCAGAATAAATGTGAGTAAAAGCATTGTAGAGAGACAAGTTAGTTGGGGTATAAGTTTGAATGAAGAAAACCTGAAGGAAGCAAAGTGATTTAGAGACATGGGAGAGTACACAGCAGCAAATGAAAGCATGGAAACATGGGTAGTCATATTGTGTGTGAGGGGGCGAAGGCCCTAGGAGCATTGAGGAATGTGTGGAGATGGTAGTCACTATCTGAGAGGTTGAAGAGTTTAGTTCCAACTGTAGGTAGTAGTTCCATCTGTCGTCAGGATAGATGGAAGGAATACAATGGAAAATGTAAATGTAGGAGATACAAGGGAAACTGTAATACCTCTTATTAGATCTAGAGGAAGGCAAGCTACTTGTTAGAAATTAATGTTAAGAAAAATATCCGTAAAGAAGAATACAAGACAATAACAAAAATGAGAGTTGTTAAGGAGGAGAGATGTAATCATGCTTATCTGTATTCTTCCAGTGTACTTGAATTTATTACTTGGGGCATGGATAAGTGCCGAAGAACTGAATGGATGATATGGAATTGGGGAGAGCTTGTAGTAAAGGTCAGGGTGACATAGATATTGTGCTGTGTCCGTTATCTGCTCAGTAATTTGATATGAATAGTTCTTTGAGAAACTGTAATTGATAGAGTAAGATTAGAGAAAGTTTGAAAGATCTAGGGCCTTTTGGATGTTGCTCTATGCAGATGGTAAGATGCCATGGGAGAATTTGGAAGTGTTTATTAAATATTGAAAGAAAGTATGATGGGAGTAAAGAAGAGGGAGTTAGAGTGTGATAATATAATTGATAACATGGTGATAGGTTGGAAATACCAAAGTTTCAAGCACATAAAACGTATTCTTTATGCAATAAACACAAGCACAGATTCTTTCTTTTTTCTTTCATACTATTCGCCATTTCCCGCATTAGCGAGGTAGCATTAAGAACAGAGGACTGGGCCTTTGAGGGAATATCCT
>JAUUEG010178250.1:0-10332 GCA_032361445.1 Panulirus gracilis | reverse complement strand
CCTGGACGCTCTAATGATTATGAATATGGATGTTGGTAATGTCAGCATCTCTGAGGTGAGACGCATCTGATTATGATGGTAGCCCAGCAACAGACTGGGTCTGGTATGAGGTAGTGTGTGGAAGTGGTTATATATCTTGGGGAAGGTTAGTAGCTAAGGTTGAGGGTGTAGGAAAGCTTCTGAGAGGCTTCTGGGTGACGTAGGGGTTTACCATCTCCCTCGTTAAGTAATATGTGCAGTGTAGTAGATGTTATTGTTGACTATGAATCACACGGGCCTGAGATGGAATCCTGGACAGGTCAGTATGATCACACCCAACCCAGCTGTTCATGATTTCCTCCCCTTCCCCCAATGCTGATCAATAACTAGGCACCAAAGGAGTCCATCAGTTCCTTGCTACTGGATGTAGCTCAGCTTTCGAACTGCAAGGAACGCTTGGAAAGATGTCTTGGGCAACATCAAGATTCTCTCGTAGGATAGTGGAGTGGAGGTTCCTGGGGTATTTATGAATAGGTAGATAAGCACTCGGACCAAACCATTCACAATAGTTAGAGAGAATTACGCCCAATCCAAACTCCGACCATCACCAGCAGCCTAATTACTGAGGAGCAACAAAACAGACTGATGCTCCTTCAGTAACACTGTGAACCAGACAATCAACAGCATCCAGCTCTGGCCAACGATGTGAATATGATCCATACCCTTCTCACCATCCTGGTCCCCATACATGAAGCTGTTCTAACTTAAAACCTACAACATCCCACCTCTCAACGTGCACACAAAAATATGCTAACGACGCACTACTTCACACTCAGCCACATACTACCTAAGCACCTACAGAAGACAGCTAAGAAAAAACAACACAACACCACCTCTGAATCAACAGTTGAGCCATCCTTCTCTTCTGCTGACGCTCACAACACAATAAGAATCTTCACCAACTCCCCTGCCATAGATCTCTCCAGATTATCAAGGTTCCAAATAAAACACTTTTTTAACCACTCCTGGTGACACACAAAATCCTTAACATCTGGAAACTTGTCAACATAGTAGCCATTCTGAAACCCTCCAAGCCCTCCTGACATCTCCCTCCCTCCTACCGTCCATTATTGCTGCAGTCTTCAGTATCTCAGCTAAAGTTTTAACGACAAAGATCCATTACGGAGTCAACAGACATATCCAGCTCTCACCAGCACAGCACAACTTTAGATCCAATCATTCCACTTACAACCTGGAAACAAACCACAATCAAACTTACACCCAGAATGGCTTCGCACAGCCTCAACCTCTCCTTCCGCAGATTATTTATGGCGGTAAATATCAGTAAATCATTTGATACCGTTAGGACAATTTTTTTACTCACTTTCATATCCGGCCGCTGTCACTCAATGTTCCCAGAACATTCACCCCCTCGCCCACCCTATGACTCACCTCAGCTTCCATGGTTCCTTTCGTTGCCATGTCCATTCCCAAGTATCTCATACACCCTAAATTCTAATCTATCGAAACTCATACCCCAACTGATCTGTCTCTCAGCATTGTTAAATCTAATTTCTTTGCTTTTATTCACATTTACTGTCAGCTTCTTTCTTTCACACATTCTTCCAGACTCGGACAGCAGCTTTTGCAGTTTCACACTCTAATTTTCCACTAGTGCTGTATCATGAGCAAACAACAATTGACTCAATTCTCAGACGCTTTATTTCTCCGCAGATTGCATAATCGCCTTTCCCTCTTAGACTCTTGCATTTACCACCTTCACCACCTCATCATTAACCAAATTAAACAACCATAGTAACACTACACACCACCTGCCGCAGACTATCCCTTACTTGGAACCATTTACTCTCCTATCTTCCTGTTCGCACATGCGCCTTACCCTCTTGACAAAAGCTTCCTACTGTTTCTTTTAGCTTTCCTCCCACATCATATGTTGATAATACCTTTCACAAGGCATCTCTATCAACCCTATCATATGCCTTCTTCAGATCCATAAATGCCACATACAAATCAAGCAGTTTCTGTACAAACGCCTGATCCACACATCCTCTGTCACTCCTGAAACCATATTTTCCTCCAGTCTGATGCTCCCACACTATTAACCTCCTTCCAAAACATCTTATTTTCCCTGAAGTTTACCGATACTCGCTCACTCCAGCACTCATTTACACACTTTTTCAGCCCATGCAACTTCGTCTTGACCTCCTGCCGCTATCTCTTTGCATCTCCCAGTCATTCATACTCCTTTCTTGTAATTATCGTCCATACACATCTTTTTCCTCTTTGACTAGCAGCTTTGCTTCGTCATTCCACCACCCGCTAACCTTTCTCACCTCCCACCTTCCGCATGTCACATACATCTCTCGCACACGCCAGCGCTGCTTCCCTAAGTATCTCTCATTCCTTACCTACTCTCCTTCCTTCGTTTACTCTCACCTTTTGTACATCTGTTAATTAGTGTGTGATCCAGTAATTCCCTCCTTCCCTCTTTCTTACTCGCCCATTTATGCATATGTATGTCCCTCTCCTAAAACCAGGCATTCCCAACCACCAGCACTGTCAACATTGCTTCCCTAGATACCTCCCATTCCTCACCTGGTCCCCTACTTTCATCAACTCTCCCCTTCTGCCATTCATCATTCAATCTCTCCTGGTATCTTCTCACGCAAGCCTCTTTTCCAAGCTCACTAACATCCACCACCCTCTTTCCACCTATATTATTTCCTCTTTTCCTAAAACCTCTACGGATATTCAGTCTCGTCTCCACCAAGAAGTGATCAGACATTCCACCAGCTGGCCCTCTCAGCACATTTCATCCAAGAGGACATAACCAGGTAATTCCCGCCCACCATTTACCCCTCACTAACGTATACTTATGTATAGACTTCTTTTTTCAAACCAGATATCCCAAATCACCAGTCCCATTTCAACACACCCTCCACAACCTGTTTACCATTTTGATTCACAGTAAATACCCCATACCCCAGAATTATACACTCAACAGCCCCATCACCCATCACTAATGTTCGATCCCTCACCTCAAAATTGCTAACACATTCAATTCAGTAACTCTCAAAACCCTCGCCTCTCTTCCTCACTCCTCTCGTGTCCAGATGGATAAGCACTAAGAATCACATACCTCTCGCAATTCACTTGTATTTTCACCCACATGAGTGTGGGGTTAATCTCCTTACGCTCCACACACACTCCCACAATTCTACCTTCAGCAGTAGTGCCACCCACTTCTTTACTCTCGCCCTCACACTAACACCTGACGTAACCATCAGTGCAATCCTGAACCATTTTTTCCCTTGAACTTTGTCTCACTGAGAGCCACAACATCCAGGTCCAGCTTTCCAACTTTTCTCTCTCTTCTATATTACACTTGTACGCGGTTTGCCAAGAAAGGTGAGTACATAGTCTCTCTCTCTCTCTCTCTCTCTCTCTCTCTCTCTCTCTCTCTCTCTCTCTCTCTCTCTCTCTCTCTCTCTCTCTTCGTGTTTTTCATAAGGTGTACCCTGAGGGTGCATGAGGCTTGGTTGCGATCCTGTATTGCACCCCAAAGAAAGCGTGAGGCTTCCCCTCGATCCTTTAGTGCAACCTAAGGAAGCGTGAAGCCCGGCTGGGATCCTGTATTGAACCCTGAAGGAAGTGTGAGACTTGGATGGGATCCTGTAGGTGTTATTGAGACACAGAATTAGGTTATTCCATTTTCTTGTCTCGTAGTTTAAAAGAAGATAACAGAAAACGTCGAAGAATATCCCTGTAAAGCCTTATACAAAACCAAAGGGAAGACGAGAAGTCTTTTGCTTCAGATACTTTTGTTGATTCGTGTATCAGTGTGGTCGAGGCAGATACTCCAGTGTTCAGCCATGGCCTTTCATGCTACATACTTATCTTATGACCAGATCTTGTGTTCGGCCAGTATAGAGCAGTTGGTTTCGAAACTGCGTCGTTCTTATCGTCGTATTTTGAGCATGTGCAGATCTTCAGAGCGTCATCCTCAATGCTGTCACACAGGGTTTGTGTCCCTTATGTTTTGTAAACTTTTTAAATGCCATTGATATGGAATTTGCAGCCAGATTTTGTATGTCACCTTCCATTAGAATATTTTGAAACTGGAGATTTTATGTTACTTGGGATTAGACAAGACTGAGCTCAGATATGTCGAGTTAACTGTTGATTGGTAACTGATGCGAGCGGTTAGCTGACGCTTGTCTGAGTAGTGTTCATCGTCACGATTATGGTTGGGAAGAATAGCATTCCTCTCGTATGTCCCTCTGGCTGTACTCAGAGTCCTGTTGAGTTGGTCTCCGCAGCTCCGTCGACACGGAACACCTGGCCTGACGTTGATATCCAAGGCACAAAGGTCTTTACGTGCGTCTTGGTGAGCCGTGCAATAGAGATAGGTCTTTAGTATAGGTGGGACTTGATGACCAACTACAAGGGCCGCGTTCCTATACTAGGGTGTGGGCCTCTATCCCACGGCGGGATGTGGGCCTCCATCCCATACCGTGGTATGGGATTCCTTCCCACGCCGGGGTGTGGGCATCCCTTCCACATTGAGACGTGGGCCTCCCTCCCATACCTAGGTGTGGGCCTCCTTCCCACGCTAGGGGTGTGGACCTCCCTCTCACGTTGAGGTGTTAGCTCCCCACCCATCATCTTAGCCTGCTATCCCATCTGCCTCGTCCCGTCAGCTCATGGCATTGAAATATGATGTGGTCCGCCTCTGATACAAGCTTGGTGGGTGAAACGCTATTAATCATCCGGTCGGACAGCTGATGCAAGTGAGATACGTAAGGTTTTTCTTGCTCCCGCGAGAGGTGCGAACCGGACTGATGTCTGTATTTCGCCGTGGTTAATCTACACATTAGCCACAACACACACACACACACAAACACCTCTTTTTTTTTTTATTGCATGTGCTCTGCCGAGGAATAGGGGCGACATATGGTGTAAAGTCCTCATCCGTTCGTGCACACGGGTGTAGTATCAAACTTCAGTATCTCAACGCAACTTTAGAATTTTGAAAGTTTCGCGAACCTCGTCTCCTCCTGCCGTCTCCTCCTGGTGTTTAGCAGTGTAGACGAGATGGTAATTATGGAGCAGTGAAGGCCGGCTGGGGTCAGCCTTGATGCGATGGCACCCTAGGTGCCGAGACAAATGGATAATGGAAGAGGAGGAGGAGGAGGAACAGGTCATATATTTTCCCCTTTTTTTTCTGCGGTTTTTATAACACCTGTTGCCCCTTGCACGGTAAAGTGATAATGTGCACTGCAGTTCCGTATTGTTCCCGATCCGTTGTAACGTAAGATAGCCATAAGTACTGTGGAGTGAGGTCATCTCTCTTGTATATTTTCGTATATTACCTGCTGGCGAATCGGATTTATTAATCTGAACTGTGAAAACGGCAGTGCTTATCTGAGCTCTTAAGAACTCATCAGTCCAGTAATGTGACTTAAGGTGTAGCCATTATCGTGCGAGGTTAAGCGATCGTGTGTACAGATATGTTATATTTGTTGGCTCTTACGGTATACCTCGAGCACACGAAGCCTCAAACTTGTAAGTGCTGACACAACCGTTTGGTACGTGGGTTGTAACGGAGAATTTATGTTACGAAGAATTTATAGGAATATTTCTTTTATTTAGATCAATCGTAAACCTTTGAGGGAGTCCCCCAACATGAGCAACATGTAACGCGTTAGAGCAGAGTTTCTTAGTGCGTCATGACGTCTAGCGACAGCGTCATACTGGTGACGCTGTCACACTGGTACCTGGTGACATGGTCTTGCTTGACTACTCCTGGGCAGGTGTGTCACACTGGTGCCTGGTGGCGTGGCTCTTTCTGAGGTGCATTACGTAACGTGGTGGTGCCCACCTTGCCAGTGACCTTCCCGTTGGCTTTAGCGGTGACCTTCTCTGCAGTATAAACCAATGACTGTCCCTCGGGAACCCCGACGGTAATCCCCCTCTGCAGTACCACGACAGCGACCAGTCCTCAGTGACTCTAGCAATAGTTGTTGTGTAAGACGTTGACAGTGGCCATTCTTCTGGTTTGTAATGGCATGGTACCCAGGTGTGTGGTATGGTCCCCCAGGAGTGTGGTGGTATGGTACCCAGGTGTGTAGTGACATTGTACCCAGGTGTGTGGTGGCATAGTGAAAAGGTGTGTAGTGACATAGTCTGTAGCTGTGTGGTGGCATGGTGCCCTATGATTAATGGTGATTAACGTTGGTATATGAGCCTGCCGGCGTTAGCGGTAGCGTTAGGGTGTTTGGGAGGGGCGTCTGAAACGGGCGACGGGTGTAGGATCTAGGAGGGACATCTATTCTACATACCACCATCTTATACACTCGACCAGTTTCCAGGAAGCTACGTACCCATACCATCATCTGCTACTATGTTCCTCGCCCGTGTGGTCTCCTCACCTCCCCACCTCTCACCTCACTCGCACTCATTACTCCCATTATCCTCAGGCCGTCAGCCCTCTGGAAAACTATTTCTTGTACTTGACTGGAGGAATCTCGCCTCACGACCAGACCTCATTATCAGTGTTAGATTATTTGTAACCAGAAATGCGGAATTGTTGCCATCAGCTTGTGGGTTGGTATATTGCTGGGCCTCTCTTGCGTGGTGATGCCTTCACCCCAAAGATTGGTGAAGTTTCATCCTCTTTTAACCCCCGTAGATGACTGAGGTACTGTCCCCGTCTTAACCTCGTAGATGGCTGCTGAGGTTTCGTCCCTGTGTTGACCATGTAGATGACTGAGGTTACGTCCTGAGTAGACCCCGTAGACTGTTTAGGTTTCGTCCCTGTGTTGACCCTGTAGATGGCTGAGGGTTTATCTTTGCATTGACCCCGTAGATGACCCAGGCTCTGTCCCTCCTACTGCTACTGCTTATCATGCACCTCCTCTTCTGTCATCCTCCTCCTCCTCTTCAGCTATCGGATCTAGTCAGGTCCCTCTGCACTTACGTACTATGAGATGAGACGAAAATGGGTCCGTCTCGTCTGAAGCGAGTGACCGGTAAGCCCGTGGTATATGGTGGTGCAGACAGCAAGCTGGCCAGATGAGGGTACAAATAGCCTGCTTGTACTCTCATTAAGCGGACGGTCAAATGCCTTGGAATTTTACTTACTTTAGTCGCATGTATTATTATTCACCAGGTGTATTTTGCATATCGTAAGGCATTGTGGTGTGATGTACTCTGGAATGATATTAGTGTACTGTAGTGTGATCACACCACCTCACACCACATACTGCCCTCCAACATGTAATTTCCAACACTTCCACATTCCTATATATTGCTTGAGAGCCGCGCACGTTCACAACCATGCCATGTTGGAGGGGATTATATGTATATCTATACACACACCTATGGGATCTACCTCAGCATTCTTCATCTACTTTGGACTCGCATAAGTAGACGGTAGAAAACTCTACGTGGCAGTTGTCTGTTATGTCCAACAGTGTGTCCTTGGCTCAGGCGTCAGTGGGGTAGTTTGTGTGTAGGTCACGGCTGGAGGTGTGGTGGGGCAACCTGTAGGGGTTCTGGGCTTATCGATCGTAATGGCTTTGTTGGCATGACTTCTAAGCTCTGGTGGCGTAATGGCTGGCGTCTTTACATTATAGATCAGTGTTCAAAGTACTGTTGCCCAGTGGATTGTGTTTGTCGGGTCTCATTTTGAGTGGTATGTGTTTGCTTGATCACGTTTGGTGTGGTTTGTGTTTATCGGGGTCTGAGTTTGATGGTTTGTTAAGTCGGGTCTCAGTTTAGTGGTTTGTGCAAGTGGGGGTCTTAGTTAAGTGGTTTGTGTTCGTCGGGCTCATGGGTTGATGGTTTGTGTTTGTCAGATCTTGGTCTCGTGGCTTAAGTCGGGTCTCTGTCTCTTGGTTTGTTTGTCGGGGTACAATTGACTGGCTAGTGTCTCGTCGGCTTTGTGTTTGTGATTTGCCTTTGTTGGGGCTGTCTGTTGCATAGCCTTTGTTAGGAGCCTCGTAGCAGTTAGCCTTACTCGGTGGTGTTCAGTGGTTAGCCTTTGTCGAAGTAGATAAGTCATTAAATCTTCGACAGGAGTGAGTTTTATAGTCTCGCCTTGGTTGCCATGTAGGGAGTGGTGTGTGATCCAGTCTGCATCCCCAGGTCTGTACTAACCCACCGAGACCTTGCTCTATGTTATCCGAAATGATCGTTTCTTTTTTTTGAAATTTGGTTGATCTGATGAGTTGGTGAAGAACGAGGCAAGACCGACTGACATCGTAGTCAGTTGTACTGCTCGAATAATCCCTGACTTATTCGAACAAGTATTGACCTCAGACGAAATGCAGTTATGCACCACGCTGTTCCCAAAGATGCAAGACCCGCGAATGTGCACTGTGTACACGGTGAATTATATTGTATTGGCTTTGTTCCATTATTGTCTTGATAGGGGGAGGTGATCACCTCAGTGCTCTCGTATTTTCCCGCCTCCTCCCATGAGATGTACGCTGTAAATCAGACATACGATCTTGCTGTCCCGACAGCATATTAAACGGGCGGTGTCTTCGGTGTTCTTTGTGCTGCTGGGGCGGATGAGGAAGAGCAGGAGGTGTAACAGGTGAAGAGGCAGTACTAGTTAACAGCGACGCAATGATCCCACTGGGTTGTCTGTCTCCCGTGTTCTCTTTCCTTTAGTCTGAGGCATGATGCACGGGGGCTTAGACATGGCTGTGTGTGTGTATGTGTGTGTGTTTATGTGTGTATGTGTGTGTGTGTGTGTGTGTGTGTGTGTGTGTGTGTGTGGGCAGACGAGGCCATTGGTCCCCTATTTCTGATGAAAGCAGATATAAAAACCTATGACATATATTATCGATCGGTCTATCTAGCTACCTAGCTATCGATAGATAGGTAGATGATTAGATAAATGGCTATTTGTTAATTATACGTACATGAAAATGGTCTTTCTTTGATAGTTTTTTGTTTGTTTAATTGTTGGCCCTGGTTTGATTGGTTTTTGTTTGTTGTTTATTGCTTAGGCTAGTTGGATGGATTTTTGTTTGTTGTTTGTTAGCCCTCACTGAATGGGGTTTTGTTTGTTGTTTAGTACTTAGCCATAGTTGGATGGGCTTTTATTTGTTGTTTGCCCTCATTAGATGGGATTTTGTTTGTTGTGTAACTGTCAGCCCTTGTTAGGTGAGTTCTTGTTTGCTGCTCGTTTGACAGCCTTGGTTGAATGGGTTTGTGTCTGTTGGTTTGTTGTTAGCCTTGGGCGGATGGATCTTTGTGTGTGTGTGGGGTTAGTAATCCATCGTTCGGTGTTTTTTTTGAAATCACGTCTTGCTCAGTGTTATCACTGATTATCTACATGATCAACAGTTCTACTCACTTCCCATAATCTTCTACCTAGTGAAGTCTTCGAGGGTCTTCTACCCCCGCAGCTTAGGCTTAGCCCAAGCTGCTGGGTTGGGTCGTTGGTCGACCAAGCTGTTGGAAGCCGCAGCCTGCAGGCTCACGTAACTCCCACAGCCTAGCTGATTTCATACGCTTAATAGGTGCATGTCTTTATTCTGTCTTCCTTGTATAATTTCTGTGTCATATTTTCTTCGTATTTTTTTTATTTTTATAGTGGCTGTAAGCGGCACCTGCGTCGCTGAGTGATAGCCGCACCACAATGCTCAGGTGCCCACCAGGTACTCTGAGCGTTTGTGCTGAGTTCGAGTGCACGTAAAGGTGTGGAAGAGGTCAGCACCTCTTAAGAGTGACCAAAGAGGGACCCTGCTGGTGCCACCTGTTGCGTCACCAGCAGGAGGAGGGGAAGGGATCCTTCCATGATAGAGAAATGAGATGCCTAATGTCATGGTTTTGTTCCTGGCAGGGTGCTCTCAAGCCTAGGTGTACGTGTGATCATTATCTGGTAAACACTGAAACGTTCATACCTTCCTATAGGCGAGAGATAGGGAGGGAAAAATGCTTTTGCTCAAGCAGCTATCAGTAGACGTTAATACACATCGACGTTCTCGAGAACATGATATACATAGTTCTCGAGAACATGAAATTTATACAGTGGTGCAAAGTGGTGATTATAGGAGACATTTTGACGAGGTAGAGTCGCGCAGAAATACGAGGATGAATAAGCAATGCGTCAGTAGTCTGGCTCGTGTGCTGTTCAGCCGCTTGAGGTGAGTGGTCGCCACGGGGGTGGGGTGTTGGAACGGACTCCTCACGCTGGTGACCAAGGGGAGTCTGATTCCTCAATATCTCCATGATTCCATCCTCATCTGCCTCCTGCCAGGGCTACAGCTGCTTTCTCTCCCATTTTTCTTTTTTAAGGGTGAGTTTTTGAGTGAG
>JAUUEG010178139.1:0-10334 GCA_032361445.1 Panulirus gracilis | reverse complement strand
AGATTAAGGGAAAGGTGCAAGAGGTGAAAAAGAGGGCAAATGAGAGTTGGGGTGAGAGAGTATCATTAAATCATAGGGAGGATAAAAGGATGTTTTGGAAGGAGGTAAATGAAGTGCGTAAGACAAGAGAACAAATGGGAACATCGATGAAGGGGACTAACTGGGAGGTAAAAAGCAATTTGTGATGAAGTGAGGAGATGGAGTGAGTATTTTGAAGGTTTGTTGAATGTGTTTGATGATAGAGTGGCAATATAATATGTTTTGGTCGGGGTGGCATGCGAAGTGAGAGAATCACAGAGAATGGCTTGGTGAACACAGAAGAGATAGTGAAAGCTTTGCGGAAGATGAAATCTGGCAAAGCGGCGGGTTTGGATGATACTGCAGTGGAATTTATCAAAAAGGGGGTGACTGTGTTGTTGACTGATTGGTCAGGGTATTCAATGTATGTATGGATCATGGTGAAGTGCCTGAGGATTGGAGGAATGTATGCATAGTGCCATTGTCCATCACTGCACGTATATCCTCTTTCTGTCTATTATCCATCATTGCACGTATATCCTCTTTCTGTCCATTATCCCACGTACATCCTCCTTCTGTCCAATATTCCACGCCCACTGTCTTACATTTCACGCGTTCTTACGTCACTGACGCTATGGTCATAATGTTGTTCTCAGAAGCCGTCACGTTGACTACTTGGAAACATTAGAGGCCGGCCAGGCTGGTGGTTAATGCACATGACCAGCTGGTGCCTGGGAAATGTTTTGCAGTTACTGTTGTGGTCACTCCACGTGTCCAGCTGGTGCCTGGGAAATGTTCTGTAGTTACTGTTGTGGTCCGGTTACGTGTCCAGCTGGTGCCTGGGAAATGTTCTGCAGTTACTGTTGTGGTCACTCAATCCTCTGTTGACATCATTGTGTCTTTCCAGCACTCAGCACAGTAATCCTTTACTGTTGTTACTGTTGCTCCTGGTGTTACCGTTGGGAAATGCCACAAGAAATAAGGGAAGCCATAGCCATATCTTCTGGGACATCAGTATAACATGATGGATATTATCATTCAGAGAGCCATGCTTTACTCTACATCTGCAGCTCCAACCCGGGACAGAATAGCCATCAATGTTTACCCTCACCTTAACCAAGGCGAATAACATGTAAGTCTCAGAGAACCAGCAGGATAAGGGGACTGTATGATGGGGAGCTGCTTGCCTGCCACTGTGTTATAAGAGTAAGGAAGTAATGACATAGATAGTCGAACCATATATGAGTATACAAGACATATGTTGGCCTGTGACGCTCCTCTTGACTAAGTTATTGGAAGACTCGTCGAAAATCAGAAACAAAGTTTCACAGCAACAAGGGTTTTCTCAAACACAGTGGTAAGCCTCCATCAAACACAGCAGTAAGTGTTCTCTCAACCACAGCAGTAGGTGCTTCATCAAACACAGCAGTAGGTGCTCCATCAAACATACACATCAACACTTGACGGGGCCAGACTCTCGTGGTACAGCTACTGCTATCATACTGATGTGATGGGACGTGCCAGGAACGTGAGAATCAGTTCAGCAGCTTCATCAACAACTCGCGGTAACAAAACCTACTCATGAAAGACCACTTTGACTACAGAGTATTAGACATTTTATGATCGTCTCCTTGTTACTTACGTATGTTTAGGACCAGCCCAAGCACGAACTGGAAGGTCCTCCCGGAGCCACTACCCTACAACTATACCAGGGTCTTGAAACCTTGAAATGTCCAAGTTTATGTAAGATGTGTATTGCTGAAGATATCAATCTTGCGGTTATGTTAGAAGCATCCTAGTGAGTCATTACTCGGTTAAGTGGTACATTAATCATGGACAACTGTAACTTACTTTAAGACACTAAAGTCTTGGCAAAGATGTTAAATGTAATTATCTATCCCTCACTATCTACCACTAGTCACGCCACAACTGGAGGAAAACGTGCTGCAACACATTGATATACACGACCAACATAGAGCGTAATGGAAGTGAATAATACATATCCTGATTCGTTTCACCCAAGAACAGAGAAAATTATAATGATATAATGAACCCTTGTCACTCGCTGCAGGGAACGTTCCTTGCCAGTGTAGCAACGATGTTCAGTAATGATGATAGACTCCTGCCAGGATGTTATGCTCTTATTACAGTCAACAAAACTATGGAAACCATCAGTCGTAACGTTACTGTAAATCTTCCTGTGGGTCGCCGCTTGATCAATGACCAGCAGCTTGTTTATCGTCAATATTGATCATATCTCATAAATATGCTTGATATCTATTAAGGCATAATCAACAGCTATGATGAGGTAAAGTTTTTAATCTCATTTATTTAGATGCTCAAAAACAATTCGATTAGTATTCTCCATCAGACATAACCGGGCGTAGCTACGTCACACAGTATAAGTAGATTATGTTGTACTTTTGTGGATAGAATATTGGTTGACTGGCCATGAACGAGTTGTGATCAACACTTAGCTAGATTCAGTTCTACATTGAGACGTTATTGATAACGAGACAACCTACAGTGGGAATTCGTTTGAACTAAACAAGGTAAACGACGAAAAACACTTGGGTGCACTAACGCCCGGAGACCTTATACCTAATAAGCTGAGTCGGAGCAGCAGTGAACGTGAAGAAGATCCAGGTTTCATAGGAATGGCACTGGAATCTAAGAAGGAATTCCTCATTGTTTACATTCCCCTGGTGCGTCCTCATACTGGTCGGAAACCTTTAGTAAAAACAAATTAAAACAGGCGGAGAACAGGGGCGAGCTACCAAGCTGATCATTGGACAGAGAAACGAATCCTATGAAAGTCGAGAAGAAAATTTGATTTATTCATCTTAGAAAAGAAAAAAAATGAAAGATTGTTTGATACAAAACTTCAAAGTCATTCAAGGCTTTTGGCAGCAACGAATAAGCGATTTCTTCAGGCTAGAATTGTCTTATTTTTCTCGGAGTAATAGATACAAGTTCACAAGGAAACGTTTTAATTCAAATAAAGTATAA
Organism: Panulirus gracilis; assembly: GCA_032361445.1. Classification (NCBI taxonomy): domain Eukaryota; kingdom Metazoa; phylum Arthropoda; class Malacostraca; order Decapoda; family Palinuridae; genus Panulirus; species Panulirus gracilis. Next base: position 7,307 of record JAUUEG010178139.1, on the reverse strand, counting down.
TATGTTATCATCTTCATGATGTATATAATGGTTCACCAGTAACAGCAGTTGAAGGCAACACCAGAGATAATTCTGAAGATAACATATACAAACTCTCGTCCTCAAGTGCATGACTGATCTTATCAGGTCCTCATGGTCTACAGACACTGTGCGTCCCTTTATGTTATGTGTTTACTGTCTTACTGTTCCGTTATAATGTCCTGTGTTTCTGGTCTTGTATACGATCACGAACAGTGTCGAAATGACCCAGTGATCTGTTGTTGGCTGCAGTCCTTTGTGTCACACACTCACTGTGACCAAACCTTCTGCATAGGAGTTTGGTTCACCGTTTGGGATTGATGACCAGCAGGTGAGACAGCATTTCTCGTGGAAGTGAGGACAGGAAAACTGTGTCTCATGCTATATTATCAGAGTTCTTTATTAACGATATGATTACATTACAATATATATAAAATGCCAAGAAAAACACGAGTTCTTACGCTGAGGAGAAACCTGCTGATAAATGATAAATATATAAAATTTCTTAAGCAATACAGACATGTGTCCATCAGACACTAATCTATTATTACACATGAATACAAAATATGACTTTAGTGGAATTGTTCAGTACATTATAACATTACTTGCTTGTCATTTACAAAATAACTCAGGAATATAATGTTCTCAACCATTAGAAAAGTTTGAGCAAAACTTTTACATCATTAAAGATCGTTGACCGACCACTTCAGTATGATCGTCCCTACAACCTCTGTTCCTCGATGATGGTGGTACAACAACAACAACCTGTTAGCAGGAGGCGTTTGCTTCGGGAAAATACTAGAATGAAATAATTCATCAGTGATTACGGGTTATGTAAGTACCAGCTGGATTTCGTTGTCCTGGACGGTAAAAGGTATGGAAGTATACGAGTCATGTATGTATGTATATAACACTGTGACGTAAGATAAGAACTCAGAGTTTAACTGTAGACAATATGAAGGAGGAATATTATCCATGCTGTAATACCATGAGTTACATACAGTGCGACTGCTTTAGAAATCAGATCCAGTACTTAATTCCCCACAGTGAGTATTGTGAGGTGACTTACAATCAGCCCAGTGAAGTATGTGATCAGGAACGTTTATGAAGTATTTATCCTGAGGGTAACATTACTCATCATACGATAAAAAATGTTTATTGAATGAATCTAAGGTTGTTGGGTGAGTAATGATTGTTGTCATGTGTCGCTAGCAATGTCATGATATTCCCCTCTTCATGAAGTAGTTTTCTTCTCGGTGTAGCCACACTTTTGTTTTACATTGACTCAGAAGTTGACCACAAACACTTTCCTTACGTCTGGCAAACGTTCTCATGGATTGTTTGCTCAGCCGCACAGTCATCTTACAGTGTAAACATTATCGTATCAGGTGGCACTCCACCTGCGAGACGATGTCTGGTGTGCAATGATTATCAAAATTATATATTATAGAATGTAGACCCTTCAGTGGCTTCAAGGAATGACTTCAGCTGAAACTCATGATAACAGAGACATCATACAAGTCATGAGTTTGATGATTGTGATACTGAAAAGAGTTTTCTTATCTTCATGATAACAAGACGAGCCGGTATTGTGGTGCTTTTAACCCTGACTTGTGATGAGTTCTGTAAACTATGGGACAGCCCGTCGCCATGTGTCAGAGAAGTTGTCATAAAATGTGTTAACTTTACAGGAATGTTTATCATGTTAGCATGTAAACTTCATAGTCTACAGCAATAAAGGTTGGAATGTGATTACTAATCGTCACGGCTCTATTTATCCAATGGTAATTTTGTTCGTATTTCTTCATCATTCTTGTAATGTTGGAGTAATTCTTGGTAGTGGGAGGAAGCTAGATCATACATAATGTTATTGGTCAGACAGTGTTCCACCGTTGTGTAGTAAAGTTGGAGAGCTTGGAGTGCATTGATTGTGGCCGTCAACCCTTGTGAAACCTCTGGCTTGGCAGCTACTGCCTCATCTCCACAAGGGGCAACTTGATGCCATCTGCAGTAGGGTCTGGTCTCCACATGGCCTTCCTCTGTCCACCGCCGGATCCACCTGTACACAGTGGAGAGGCTGACCCCACTCTCACGGGATATACTACGAACGGACTTGCCCGTCAACCACATGTGAACAATCCTAGCATGTCCAGCTGTCGCGGGCCAGCTGGTGGTTGTTCTTCTGTTCATAGCCCTCGTTCTGTCAAACGAAAGTTGTGTTGTTATATATGACACAATCTGAATACTTGACTCTCTCTCCACATTTTCATTCCCTCATGTGATACTGTTTATATTCCTTTTACATTCAACTCTGGCACATGTTACATACAACACGTCCTCTGCAGACACTGTTGCGTATTTGCTAATATAAATTCTCAGTTGATATTCACACATTTGAACTCAACAGAGGCTTCCACACTAACAGAGGCTTCCACACTAACTGAGGCTTCCACACTAAAAGAGGCTTCCACACTAACGGAGGATACTACACTAAGAGAGGCTACCACACTAACAGAGGCTACCACATGAACAGAGGTTTCCACACTAACAGAGGCTTCAACACTAACAGATTCTTTCACACTAACAGAGGCTACCACAATAACAGAAATATCTCAACATTATCTTTTGTACCATAAGTTTAATCAAGACCATGAAACAAACGTATATTTATTTTCCATCAAATAATCTAAGACGAAATATCCATTCAGTTCAGAAAGCTAAAAGGATCAAATTTTGAAGCGTCATCAATCATTCATGAACAAAAAGGCCATTTTCTTTACCTCAGAAACAGGATATGTCTTACTTCTGACCGTTTTGTTTACCTCTCCTACACCGGAATGAGGTACAACACTCCCAATAATCAAGAGAGTCTGCAGATATACAGTATATCTCATCCATGCTATATATTTCTAGATATGATATATCCTCATACATCCTATACAGCTGTAGGTATAACATATCCTCATCCATACTATATATCTGTAGATCTGATATATCATCATCCATGATATATATATTATTTATTAATTTATTATACTTTGTCGCTGTCTCACGTGTTAGCGAGGTAGCGCAAGGAAACAGACGAAAGAATGGCCCAACCCACCCACATACACATGTATATATATACATGTCCACACACGCAAATATACATACCTATACATCTCAAAATATACATATATATACACACGCAGACATATACATATATACACATGTGCATAATTCATACTGTCTGCCTTTATTCATTCCCATCGCCACCCCACGACACATTAAATAACAACCCCCTCATGTGTGTGAGGTAGCGCTAGGAAAAGACAACAAAGGCCACATTCGTTCACAATCAGTCTCAAGCGGTCATGTAATAATGCACATTGTGCAAGTGTATATATGTATATGTCTATGTGCGTATACGGGTGTTTATGTATATTTGAGTGGATGGGCCATTCCTCGTCTGTTTCCTGGAGCTACCTCATTGATGTGGGAAACAGCGATTAAGTATAATATTAATACTTGATCGCCGTTTCCTGCATTAACGAGATAGCACCAGGAAACAGACACAGAAAAACCCATCCATTCACATATATATGTATTTTCAAGCATGTACATATACATACATATATGTAAACATATCAACATATGCATATACGTATACATACACATATATACACAAGTCCATATTCATAATTGCTCATCTTCATCCATTCCCTACAGGAAATAGTATCACCATCCCCTGCATCAGCAAGGCAGTGCCAGGAAACAGACGAAAAAAAGGCCACATCTGCTCACACTCATTCTTTAGCTGTTATGTGTAATGCACTGAAACTAAAGCTCCTATCCACATCCAGGCCCCTAAGACCTTTCCATGGTTTACCACAAACTTTTCACATGCCCTGGTTCAGGACATTGACAGCACATTGACCCTGGTATACCAAAGCATTCAAATTCACTCTATTCCATGCACACCTTTCACTCCTGCATGTTCAGTCCCCAATCACTCAAAATCTTTTTCACTTCATCCTTCCATCTCCAATTTGGCTTCCCACTTCTTGTTCCCTCTACCTCTGACACATATATCCTCTTTGTCAACCTTTCCTTAATCATTTTCTCCATATGTCCAAACCATTTCAACTCGCCATCTTCTCTCCCAACCACACTCTTTCTATTACCACATATCTCTCTTACCATTTCACTACTTACTTGATCAAACCAACTCATGCCACATTTTAGCCTCAAACATTTCATTTCCAACACATACATCATGTGTGGCGGGGTGATGACAGGAATGGATGAAGGCAGCAAGTATGAATATATACATATGTATATATGTATATGTCTGTGTATGTATACGTGGAAATGTATAGGTATGTATAAGTGCGTGTGTGGGCATTTATGTATATACATGTGTATGGGTTGAGCCATTCTTCGTCTGTTTCCTTGCGCAACCTCGCTGACATAGAAAAACAGCGATTAAGGTAGATAAACCATTAATATTTTTATATCAGCCCACATGCATACCTTCATTTTTATGTATATATGATATATTTGGAGACATTTTTTTCCAAAAATTGCTCACATAGAGGTTGTTGAATTTACCATAAACTGCAGTTCAGAGGTTAAAGGAATGGACAGTATAGTCTTGTGTATGATTTTAAAAAAACTACATACATAGTGTAATATAAAAAATAACATTGTTATTCTATTATTAAAAGATTGAGTAAATGTGAATATCAGTATATAGGGTGAATATCAAGAGATAATTTCTTAGTGATGTATGTGCTTTAAGCTAAAAAAGTATTGTTGTCCTGAGGTTAGATGGAATTTGAATTGAGGAATGGTGCTCCAGACGTTTTGGTTTGGTTGATACTTCTAATGATTGTGTTTCTTACACATTTTGAAATGCTTTTTCAAGCCATACTCTGTGACTTCAATTTTTGAAATAATATTAAATCATTTGTTTAGTGAAATTGGTCAAACAATTGTAATTCACTACTTTGGTGATATTCATTGAAAAAGGTACTTTAGAAAGTGAGAGGGATATTATGTGGTTATGAAGGTGTTGACTAACATTATGAAAATGTATTATTTTTGCTGAGGGAAACAGTTGATCTGTTAAACAAAAATATACTAATTATCATGACATCATTATTTTGTTTGTGAGGGAAATTTCAAACAAATACATTCTAATATTTCTTTAATTAGAGGGCTTTGAAATGTGAATGACTGTAAATCACAAAGATAGGAATCTTGATCAAAACATGCGTATGTGAATCTGATTTGAGATCATATATGGCTGCAGCAATCATTCTGTTCATCAACGAACTCTTATGAAATGTAAATGAAATACGATTGTTAGGTGAAGTATAACTACAATAGTTTTGTTTTAAAATGAATTTTAGAATGCAGTCCAATTTTCCAGATATTCTTTCGTTGTTGTATAATTGATTATAGTTATGTTCTCCTTTTTAACAAATATTGAACAGCGATATTTTACTAACAAACACAATGATAGTTTTTATATAGTGTATAGCAGATGATAGGAGTATAGAAGTATCTGGTACTCCATACAAGGAAATTCCTGTACCCCCTGCAGTGGTACCTAATGGTTTCCTGTCTTTGCACTGTCATTGCTAAATGACAACACCTGAAAGAGCATATCAAAAATCTCCATCTTGTATTTCAAAGGTGCAAAGCATGGTAAGTGTAGCGATACTTTATTTGCTGACTGCACATGCTATTTATCTTATTAATTCCCATTCCCGCCAGGAACTTCCTCATGGGATTATACATAAGTTTCATCGTACTGTACGGTATAGTGCTATCATGCATTGTAAAGATCCAGCAGACTTATTTTTTTTTTATGTCACTGTACTGCAGTTCTTTTTGATTTACCATCGATGAATAAGTGGCCACTTACAGGTAGCATACAAAGCAGTTTCTTGAATGATGCTTTTTTCATCACTGGTTTCAGTCAGATCACTGATGTGAGTGGCAATTTAGCATGCTATCCCTTTGATGCTTGCATGACTCATATAAGGCCTTGCTGCAGGGTTGTATGTCCAGTTTTTCTGTGCTCTATTTATTGTTAGAAATGGAAGGTACAACTTGGCTTATTTGCTGTCCCTTCTCAGCTTAAAGTATTGTTTGTATTAGAAGGCATTTGTCAGAACATGCTATTCTAACCAGTTTCCACAGTATACAAAACTGCAAGAGTGAAAATTTTGGATAAATTATTTTAAACATAAGATGATCAGTAAATCAAAATAAGGTAACAGTAGGTAGCAAGTCTGCTACAGGGAATAGGGTGTCTGTGTCCTTTAGACAGCCTGCTGGATTGGGACTGAGAACCCAAATTCTGCAAAAGTGATTTCCATAAGATTTCCATAAAAGAAGTATCTATGCACTTATACACCACATGTAAATGGATAGGGATTTAAAGATACTATGCAGAGAGACATCTTTTGGAATGAAAAATGTCAGTTGTAGTCTAGCAGTCTTGCTTAATGATAGAACCATAAATAAAACTTACTGCTAGGTTCACTGAGGACTCCTGAATTTACCAGGGAAGAGAAGCTATGCAACAATACCTTTTAAACGTGTGAGACTTTTCAAGAACAGCCTCATCTTCCCTTTGTGGATTGTGATTAATTTTTTTGTCAGAAACTAAGCATAATTTCTTGTTCATGTGTTGATGACCAAAATATCTTGCTGTTGATAGGTAGAATCAGCAAATTAAAATTTTTGAGTAAATACCAAAGTACTTTGTATTGTTTCATTTTCCTACAGTTGCAAGATAGGGGTACCTGTAATGATTGTTGACATACCATAGCATTATAGAAGTAGTGCTGTACACCAAAGTTTGATTACAGTACCCTTTTATTAATTCACTGATAACTTTGAATGGTAATAATTGTTAATGTCCATTCAGTTTATGAGATGTCTCTCTGACAAACCATTCTTGGCACTGCATGTTAATGTAAATCATAATGTTTTTTTCTTCTAAGTTAGAGACAAAAGTTCACATCAAGGCCAAGCCTGAAGTGACATATAAAGCAGTTAATGAGAGCAAGAAAGGAGAGACAAGGAAAACTTTACGAACTTTGGAGTAAATGAAAAACCCAGTATTTATTATGCTTGACTGCTGTGTCCCGTGTTAGCAAGGTAGTGCCAGGAAACAGAGGAAAAAGATCCATCCACTCATGTACACAGAAATATACATATATGTAAATAAACATCCATTCCCAGCACCACCCTACCCTCAGGAAACAGCATCACTACCCCCTGCATCAGCAAGG
>JAUUEG010178028.1:0-10335 GCA_032361445.1 Panulirus gracilis | reverse complement strand
CCATAATCAACCTGTTCTTCATCCATCGCTATAACCAGCTTGTCCTTCATCCATTAACATAACCATTCTGCCTTTCATCCATTACCATAAACAATCTACCATTCAACCATCACGAACTTACCCTTCATCCATCAAAAAAATTCAACCTACCTTTCATCCACCACCATAAACAAACTACACTTTAACCATAACCATAATCATCCTGCTCTTAAACTATAACCAATCTGCCCTTCATCTATATCCGCAAGCAACCAGCCCTTCATTCATCACGATATTGAAGTCTACCCTTCACCTATCAACATAACTAACCTACCCTCAACTATCACCATAGAAAAACTTACCCTTTATCCAGTACCGTAAGCAACCTACCCTTCATCCATTTACATAGACAAATTACATTTCAACTATCACCATTACCAGCCTATTCTTCAACTGTCACTACGATTAACCCACCCTTCATCCATCACCATAACCAAATTTCCTTTCATCCATCACCATAAACAGCCAAACCTTCAACCATCACTATAACCAACTTACCTGTCAACCCATCACTATAATCAACTTACCTGTCAACCATCACTATAACCATCTTGCCATTCATCCATCATCATAGTGATCATCTATAACTATAATCACCTACCCTTCAACCATGACCTAACCAACTTGGCCCTCATCCTTCACCATAAACAACCAGCCATTCATCCATCACCATAAACTACTTGCCCTTCATCCATCACAAAAACAACTTGCCCTTCAACCATCACTATAACCAACTTAACCTTCATTCGTCACCATAACCAATCTCATTTTCAATAATCACCATAACTAACCTGCACTTCATCCATCACCATAACCAACCTGTACTTCATCTATCACAATAACCATCCTTCCCTTCATCCATCACCATGAACAATATACCAATCAACCGTAAACATAACGAACTTACCCTTCATCCATCACCATAACCATCCTATCCTTTATCCATCGTCATAACCAATCTGCCCTTTAACCATCAATGTAACCTTCCAACCCTTCACCCATAATCATAAGCAAGCTACCCTTCATCTTTCAAAATAACTAAACTACCCTTCAACCATCACCCTAACGAACCTGCCGTTTATCCATCACAGTAACCAACCTGCCCTTCAACTATAACCATAACAAATCTGCCCTCCATACATCTCCATAAGCAACCAGCCCTTCATTCATCACGTTATTGAAACCTACCCTTCATCCATCAACGTAACTAACGCTCAACTATCACCATAACAAACTTACCCTTCATCCATAACCATAAACAACCTACCATCTATCCATCTACACAAACAACTTACCTTTCAACTATCACCATAACAGACCTGTCTGCCCTTTATCCATCACTATAACCAACCTCTCCTTCATTCCTAACCATAACCAACTTACCATTCATCCATCGCAATAAGCAACATGCCCTTTATCCATTGAAATATCCAAATTGCCCTTCGTACATCACTATAGACAACTTACCCTTCAACCATCACCATAGCCAACATACCGGTCAATCATCACCAAAACTATCGTGCCCTTCATCCATCAACATAAACAACGTACCCTTTATCCATCACCATAACAAGCTTGTCCTTCGTCCATCACAATAACCATCCTGCTCTTCATCCATCACCATAAAGAATCTACCCATCAGCCGTCAACATAACGAACTTGCTCGTCATCCATCACCATAACCAACCTACCCCTCATCCATTTCAATAACCAAACTACCCTTCAACCATCACCATATCCAACCTGCCCTTCATCCATCACCATAACCACCTCCCTTTCAACCATACCCATAACCATCCTGCCCTTCATCCATATCCATAAGCAACCAGCCCTTCATTCATCACCATAGTGAAACCTACCCTTAATCCATCAACATAACTAACCTCCCCTCAACTATCACGAGAACAAACCTAACGTTCATCCATCACCGGATCTAACCTGCCATTTCATCCATCTACATAGACAACGTGCCCTTCAGCTATCACCATTACCAGCCTGTCCTTCAACTGTCACCTTTACCAACCTACCCTTCATCCAACTTCATAAACAAGCTACCTTTCAACCATCAACATAACCATCTTACCCGTCAATTAAAACCATTATCATCCTGACCTTCATCCATCATTATAAACAACGTACCCTTCTACCATCACCATAACAAACCTTTCATCTAACCATAACCATAACCACATTATGCTTCTTCCATCGCCATAACCAACCTGCCCTTCATCCATGACCACAAACCTCCTACCCTTCAACCATAAACTTAGCCAAGGTACTCTTCATCAATCACCATTATTACCCAGCAACTCATCCACCACCATAAACAATATGCCCTTCATCCATCACCATAAACAACTTCCCCTTCAACCACCATCATAACCATCCTAACCTTTATCCATCATCATAAACAACCCTCCAACCTCTCCACCTTTCATCCGTCACCACAATCAAGAAGTCCTTCACCCATCACCACGACTAACCTACTCTACAGCCTTCACCATACCCAACCCGTCCTTCCTCAGTTATCATTAACAACCCACCTTTTATCCATTTCCCTATTTAAACTCTCCTTCCTCTACCACCATAACCAACCTTCCCTTCAACAGTCACCATAACTATATTGCCCATTTTTCATCATCTTGACCAGCTTACACTTCATCTATCACCATAATCATCCTGCCCTTCATGCATCACTATAACCAACTTGCCCTTCATCAATCACCATAACAAATCTATCCTTCATCCATCACTATAACCAACCTGCCCTTCATACATGACTATAACCAACCTCTCCGTCATCCTTAACCATTCATCCATTATAATAACGAACCTGCCCTTCATCCATAACCATACACAGCCAATCCTTCAACCATCACCATAACCAACCAGACCTTCATCCACCACCATAACCATCCTGCAATCTAACCATGTCCATAATCAACATGCCCTTCGTCCATTACCATAAACAACTTTCCATTCAACAATCAACGTAACCAACCTACCCTTCATCTATCACTATAAACAAGCAACCTTTCAATCAATATAATCAACTTACCTTTCATCTATCACTGTTACCAAACTATCTTTCATTCATTACCATAAACAGCCTGCCCTTCATCCGTCACCATAAACAACATACCCTTCAACCATCACCATAACCAACTTACCTCTCAACCATAAACGTAACCATCGTACCCTTCGTCTATCTCCATAAACAACGTACTCTCTACCATCAACATAACCAGCCTATCCTTCAACCATCATCATAACCAACTTATTTTTCATCCATCACCATAACCTACTAACCCAACAATCATCATCATAACCAACTTACCCTTCATTTATCACCCTTACTAACCTACTCATCATCCATTGACATAAACAACCTGCCCTTCATCCATTACCATAAGCAACTAACCCTTCAACCATCACCATAACCAACCGACCCCTCAACCATAAACATAACCACCCTGCCCTTCATCCATTGTCATAAACTACGGACCCTTCTTCTATCACCATAACCAGCCTGTCCTTCAACCATCATCATAACCAACTTATTTTTCGTCCATCACCTTAACAAACCTACCCTTCATCCATAACCATAATCAACTTACCCTTCAATCATGACCATAACCAACCTGCCCTTCATCCATCACCATAAGCAACTTCTTCAACAATAACCATAGGTAATCTGCCCTTCATCCGTCACCATATTCAGTATGCTTTCCACCAATCACCATAAACAATCTCCCATTCATCCCTCACCTGTCCTTCTTCCATTACCATAACCAGCCCACCCTTTATCCATCCCCATAACTAAACTCCCCATCCTCCACCACCATAACCAAAGTACCTTCTAATCGTTACCATAACTATCCTGTCCTTCCTTCATCACTTTAACCAGCTTACCCATCAACTATCACCATAATCAACCTGCTCTTCATGAACCACTATATCCAACAAGCCTTTCATCAATCACCATAACTAATCTTCCCTTCATCCATCACTATAACCAATCTGCCCTTAAACTTCATCATAACCAACAAAACTTTCATCCATAACCATAAACAACCAACCTTTCAACCATTACCATAGCCAACTAGTTCTTCATCCATCACAATAACCATCTTGCAATTCAACCATGACCATAAGCAAACTGCCCTTTATCCATTACCATAAGCAACTTTCCTTTCAACCATCAACATAGTCAACCTACCCTTCATCTATCACCATAAATAACCAAACCTTCAATCAATAACATAACCAACTTACCCTTCATCCAACACCATAACCAACCTACCTCTCATCCATTGCCATAGCCAACTTACCTCTCATCCATTGCCATAACTAACTTGCCCTTTATCCATCACCATAAACAACACAACCTTCAACAATCACCAAAGCCAACCTACCTCTCATCCATTACCATAACTAACTTACCCTTTATCCATCACCATAAACAACATAAACTTCAACAATCACCAAAACCAATTTACCCGTCAACCATAACCATGCTGCCATTCATCCATCATCATAAACAATATATTCTTCTGCCATCATCGTAACCAGCCTATCTTTCAACCATGATCATAACCAACTTATTTGTCACCCATCACCATAACCAACCTACCCAACAATCACCATCATAACCAACTTATCCCTCACCCGTCACCATAAACAATATACCATTCAAACACCACCATAACCAATTTACCCGTCAATCATAACCACAACCATCCTGCCCTTCGTCCATCGTCATAAACAAGGAACTCTTCTACCATCGCCATAGCCAGCCTATTCTTCAACAATCATCATAAACATATTTTCATCCATCACTATAACCATCCTACCCTTCATCCATAGCCATAACCAACCTGCCCTTCAACCATGACCATAACCAGCCTGTTCTTCATCAATCACCATAAACAACTTGCCCTTCAACCATCACCATATCCAACCTACCCTTCATCCATCACCATAACCACCCTGTCCTTCATCCACCTCCATAGACAACTTACCCTTCAACTATGACAATAACCAGTCTGTCCTTCAACTGTCTCCACGAACAGCCTACCCTTCAATCATCATCATAAACAACATGCCCTTCATCTATCATTATGACCAACCTACGATTCGTGCATCACTATACCAACCTACCCTTCATCTATCACCATAACAAAAACGCCCTTCAACCATCACTATAACCATTCTGACCTTCATCCATCATCATAAACATCTTACTCTTTATCCATCTTCATAATCAACCTACCCTTCAACCATCACTATAACTAACCTACCCTTCATCCATTACTATGACCATCCTGCTCTTCAAATATTGCCAACCATCATGCACTTAATCCATCACCTTAGCTAACCTACCTTTCAATCATTGTCATAACAATCATGCTCTTCAAGCATCACCAACCAACAAACCTTCACCCACTACCCTATCCTTCAAACATCACCAACCAACAGTTCCTTCAACCATTACCATAACCACCCTGCCCTTCGTCAACCACCATAACCATCCTGCCCTTGATCCATCTTCATAACTAACCTGTCCTTCAAACATCTCCAAAGACAACCTGCCCTTCAAACATACCTTCACCCACCACCATAACCAACCTTCTCTTCATCCATCATCAAAACCATCATATCCTTAAAAAATCAACCAATCAACATTTGCTTCATCTATGACCATAACCAACCTACCCTTCATCAACCACCATAACCATCCTACCCTTCCCCCATTTCCATAACAAACCTATCCTTCAAACATCGCCATAAACAGCCTGCCCTTAAAACATCGCCAACCTACATGCCCTTCATCCATCACCATAACTAATCTACCCTTCATTCATTACCATAAGCATCCTACCCTTCATCTATCATTATAACCAACGTGCCCTTCAACCAACACCACTATCAAATTACCGTTCAACCATAACCATAACCAACCTTCCCTTAATCCACCATCATAAGCAACTTATCCTCCAACCATAACCGTAACAAACTTGCCTTTCCTTCATCATCATAACCAGCCTATCCTTCATCTGTCACCATAATGAACTTGCCCTTCGTCCATTACCACAACCAACCTGCCCATCATCTATCACAATAATCAACGTGCCTTTATCCGCCATGGTAACCAACCTGCCCCTCCTTCACCATAATCAGCCTAGCCTTCATTTATCGTCATAATAACTTGCCCTTCGTCCATTACCTTAACCAACCTACCTAAAATCTATCACAGTAATCATCCTGCCTTTATCATTAACCATAACCAATCTAGCCTTCATCCATCACCAAAAAATGCTCTTTTAACCACTACCATAACCACCCTGCCCTTCATCCATTACCATCACCAACTTGGCCCTCATCCATCGTCATAACCAATTTCCCATTCATTTATCACTATAACCAACAAGCCCTTGAAACATCAGCATAATTCGTCACCTTTCAAACTACTCTTCATTCAACAACTTGACCAACCTGCCCTCTATCCACCACCATAACCAAGATACCTTTCAACCGTCGCCATAACCTACCTACACTTCAACTATCATCATGATAATCTACCTTTGATATTTGACCCTAACCAACATACCCTGCATCAATCAATATAATCACCCTGCCTAAAACAATCGCTAAGACCATCTTGCCCTTCATCCGTCAAAACAACGAACTTCCTCTTCAAGTATCATGATAACCGACCTGCCCCTCGTCCATCACCATAAACGACCTGCTCTTCATCCATAAACATAACCAACCTACCCTTCATCCATCACCATAATCAATATGCCCTTCAAACATAACTATAACCAACCTGCACATCATCCATCACTTTAACTAATCTACCCTTCATCCATCACTATAACCAACCTGGCTTTCAACCATCTTTATAAAGAGCCTATACTTCATCTATCACCATACAAGACCTACCCTTCCACCATCACCAAAACCAACCTGGCCTCCCATTACCATCATAATCAGCCTAACCTTCGTCTATCATAATCATCAACTTGCCCTTCGTCCATTACCATAACAAACCTGCTTATCATCTATCACAATAATCAACCTACCTTTACTGTCTCCAAAACCAATCTAGCCTTCATTCATCACCTTAACTAAAATTCTCTTTTAACCATTTCCATGACCACCCTACCCTTCATCCATCATCCTCATCAACACGCCCTTCGTCCATCATCATAACCAATTTCCAATCATCTATCACCATAATCAACTACCCTTCAAACATCACCAAAATCTATCACCTTTCAAACTACTCTTCATCCATCAACTTGAACAATGATCTCTCCATCCATCAACATAACCTACTTGCTCTTCCACCATCACAATAATCAACATGCCCCGAATCACCATACTAACCTGTTTCAATACATGACCATAACCAACCTCCCATGCAGCAATCATTATAATCATCCTGCACTGCAACAATCACTAAGACCAACATGCCTTTCATACATTACAACAGGCAACTTGCAACTCAGTTATCATAATAACCAACTTGCCCTCATCCATCAACATAAACGACTTGCTCTTCGTCCCTCACCATAACCAACCTACCCTTCATCTGTAACCATAACCAATCTGCCCCTCAACAATAGCTATAACCAACCTGCCCTTCATCCTTCACTGTAACCAACTTGCCCTTCATCTATCACGGTAACCAAACTGCCCCTCAATCATCACCATAACTAATCTACACTTCATTCATCACCCTAACCAACCAACCTATCATCTATCGCAATAATCAACCTACCTTTATCAGTCACCAAAATCAATCTGACTTTCATCCATCACTAAAGCCAAAATTATTTTTCCACCATTACCATAACTACCTTACCCTTCATCCATTACCATCATCATAACTAATTTGCCATTCATCCATGACCATAACCAGCCTGTCCTTTAAACATCGCCATAATTCACCACTTTTCAAACTACTCTTCTTCCATCAACGAGATAAACCTGCCCTCCATCCATCACCATAACCAACATGCCATTCAACCAACATCATAAGAAACCTTCACTTTTGATACATGACTATATCCAACCAACCCTGTAGCAATCATTATAATCATCCTGCCATAAAACAATCAATCACCAAGACCAACCTGCCTTTCATCCATCACAACAGCCAACTTGATCTTCAAGTACCACGATAACCAACCTGCCCCTAACCCATCACCATAAACGACATGCTCTTCGTCCATCATCGCGACCAACCTACCCTTCATCCATACCATAATCAAATTACCCTTCAACCGTAACTATAACCAACCTGCACTTCATCCATCACTATAACTAACTGCTCTTCAACCATCATCATAACCGACCTGCTCCTCAACCATCACCATAACCACCCTGCCCTTCATCCTTGACCACAATCAACAAGCCCTTCATCCATCATCATAAAGAACCAGCCCTTCATCCATCAGCATAACTAACCTACCCTTGAACCATCACCATAAACACCATGCCCTTCAACATTCACCCTAACCAACTTACACGTCATCCATCAGCATAACCAATCTGCCCTTCATCAATCACCATACACAATTTACCTTACAACCTTCACCAAAACCATTTTACCCTTAATCCATTACCATAACCAACCTGCCTTTTATCCCTCATCATAAACAACGTACCCTTCAACTATAACCATAATCAGCCTGTCATTCAACCACTACCATAAGAAACTTACCCTTCATCCATAACCATAACCAACCTGCCCTTCAACCAAACAATAATCAACTTACCCTTCAACCAAGACCATAACCAACTTGCCCTTCATCCATCTCCATATGCAACTTACCCTTCAGCTATCACCATAACCAGCCTGTCCTTTGACTGTCACCATGACCAACCTTTTCTTTATTCTCCACGATAACTAACCTGCCCTTCATCCATCATTATGACCAACCTACGATTCAAACATCACCCTACCAACTTTCCCTTCATCTATCAAGATAACTAAAATGCCTTTCGACCATCACTATAACCATCCTGACCTTTAACCATAATCACAACCATCCTACCCTTCATCAGTCACCATAACCAACCTCACCTTCAACCATCATTATAATCAACCTGCCCCTCATCCATCACCATAAAACACCTGCCCTTCAATCATTACCATAACTAACCAGCCCTTCATCCATCACCATATATAACCAGCCCCTCATCCATCACCATAACAAACCTGTCGTTCATCCATCAACATAAGTAAACTACCTTTCAAATATCATCACAACAAACCTACTCTTCATCCATCACCATAACTCACCTGCCTGTCATCCATATCCATTGTCGACTTAATTTTCAAATATCGTCGTAACCAGCCTATCCTTCAACCGTTACCATGACCAACCCACCCTTTATTCATCACGATAACTAACCTGCCCTTCATCAATTACTAAAATCAATCCATCCTCCATCCATCGCCATAACCATCCTCCCCTTCAAAAATCAGTAGCCAACATGACTTGCACCCATCACCATAACCAACCTACCCTTCAACAATCACCATAACAATCCTTCCCTGCAAGCATCACCAACCAACATATCTTTATCAATCACCATAAACAACCTACTCTTCATCCATCACCATAACCATCCTGCCCTCAAACATCATCAACCATCATGCCCTTCATCCCATAACCAACCGACCCTTCATCAAGCATCATAACAATCCTCGCCTTCACCCATCACCATAACCATCCTTCCCTTCAAACATCACCATAATCAAGATGCCCTTCAAACATCACGAACCACCATGCTTTTCATCCATCACCATAATCAGTCTACTCTTCATCCATCACCATAACCAACCTGCCGTCCATCCATCACCATAACCAATGTGCCCTTCAACCATCACTATTAGCAACCATCGCTATAACCAACCTACCCTTTATCCATCGCCATATCCAGCCTGTCCTTCAACAATCACAATAACCCTCCTGCCTTCATGCATCACCATAAACAAAATACCATTCAACCATAGCCATAACCAACTTATCATTCGTCTATCACCATACATCACCATAACGAACCTTCCCTTCATCCACCATCATATATAACCTTCCCTTCAAACATCAGCACAGCCAACCTGCCTTTTCTTCATCATCATAACCAGCCTACCCTTCATCTGTCACCAAAATGAACTTGCCCTTCGTTCATTTCTATAACCAATCTACCTATCATCTATCACAACTGTCAACCTGCTTTTATCCGTCACCATAACCAACCTGCCCTCCCTTCATCATCATA
>JAUUEG010177918.1:0-10336 GCA_032361445.1 Panulirus gracilis | reverse complement strand
AAAAAAATATATATATATATATATATATATGTATATATTATGTAAAATAATAATAATGATGTATATATGTGGAGGGAGTGTGGTAGTGAAGCAAGGTAGCTAGTGACAAGCCTGTTTGCAGACGATGCTGTGTTGTTTGCTGAAGAAAATCATATATCTTATGACGGGTGTAAGCATAAGCAATTAAAGGTAAATGTGAGTAAAGTAATGGTGTTTGAAAGGAAACAGAGTGAGAGCATAGATTTTGCAAATCCCTACAGAGTAAGAGAAGATATTGTACTAAACTACATTACAGATATGGGTAGAAAAAGCCTAGAAGTGAGAGAATTTAAATATTTAGGATCTATCTTGGATGAGTTTAGTGATATGGAAGAAGAGATAAGAGAGAGAGCAGTATAAGGTCCCTTAACAGAATAACAAAGGGTAAAAGTGTAAGTATGGAAATGATGAAAGGATTTAGGGACAGCATAGTTCTCCTGACCCTGCCCTTTGCAGCCAAAGCACGGACATGTAATGAGTCACAGAGGTCAAGAATCCAGGCTGTGGAAAGGAATTATTTGAGGAGCATGTGGTATGACTGGATGGAGTGAAGAAAGAAATGAAGGGGTGTATGAGTGTTGTGATATTGCAGGAAATGCAAAGGGAGAGAATTAAGGAGTGATAGGTAAGTGAAACATAATACTTTGAGGTAGCTTGGGCATGCTATCACAAAGGAAGATAGGGAGTTTACAAGGAGTGCATGATAGGACAATTAAAGGTGATATTGCTAGAGGAAGATCATCTATGCCATGGGGAAATATAGTGGAAGAGTACAAACATAAATGAATGAAAACTTCCTTTTGAAGGGTTCTTCAAAATCCAATTAACTAGTGGGGTGTTCCATGGAATATTTGTGTCATCTGCACTGCAGTGTAGTTACATAAATAAACATCCTTATTATGTTCCATGGTCAGAGATAGAATTTTCTTCAAGGTATGAGCCAAGATAAATCCCAGATTAATCCTTTTGATGAGATGCCTCCAAAATCAAACCTAGAGTTATGGGCCTTACTCCAATTTAGTATCTAGATGCTGGGAGAGAGTATATAAAGTTTCATATTCAACCTAACCTTTCTTGCTATAACCAAAGTTAGATGTTAAAATGTGATTCTCAAAGATGGATGATGGACAGACGGAAAAAAGAAAACACATAAAGGAAACCCTAGGTGTTTTCCATGCTTTGCAGGTGACACATAAAGTGGTTTTCAGTTTCTATGAAATCAAAGAACATGGAGAACTCACCTGTAGAAGGCTCCATAGAATCCAACAATGAAAGGAGAGTTGCATTCGTGAAGTACTTTTAATTCACGGATTATCTGGTTTCTCACGGCTGGCTTCACCTCTAAATGTATAAGCTGGAAAAAAATAGTCACTCAATCCTTTAATAAAAATGTGAGATCTGAGGTTCATTTTTCTTGGACAAAACTGGCACACAAACTCTTTAAGCTTGTACAAAAGTATGATATTACTCAGCCAATCCAATATTTTACTTTACTTTTTAAAATTTCAAACCTATATCCTAGTTTTATTTTAAAAAATCAGTTTTATCAGTGCCTATATTCACCATGGTTTCTTTATTTCAATTTCCACATAATCAAATTTCTTAGTAAACAATCAGGCACAGACTTTGCCAAATTTATGCACTAAACAGAATTATGGCATGACTTGTCAGTGCCACTGAGAGCCAATAGGAGACCCACAGCAGATGTTTGAGATGACCCTCCCCATTAAGGTAGTAGTTCTGCTGTATATATATGCTCTCACTCTTTAATGGCATCTGGATCTTCCAGAGAGGGATGAAGCCAAGGCAACCTGTCCTAATCATCCCCCCCTCTGGGCAGCCCTGCCTTTGGTCAATAAATCTGACATCAAAATCAGTGCCCAAACTTTGATCAAGTTGTCTGTCTATCATCATTTACACAATAGTATCAACTTCTGAAGCCAAGTTCACAAACAGAGACTCGGAAATATTCAGTATTTGCTAAATGTTACAAAAATTCAATTATCTACACCAGCTTAATTCATCAGGCAAGATATCTTAGCCATTAAGCTTTGGACCACTTTTACTCACCTTGCGTGCCATGATGAGTCCTGATGGTTTATGTCTCTCCTTATTTACGACGCCTCCATTACCTGCTCCCAGCTCACCAAGTTTTTCAAAGTCATCAGCATTCAGTTCTCCAATCTGAAATTAATAAAGCCTACACTATGATGAGGAAGTGCACAATTTTGCAATCAATAATCAACCAGTGCTTTTTAAAATGTATGGTGTCCTTAAGGGTGACTTCATAAATGATAATGTAAACTTATCAGTAAAAAGAATGTCTTTTAATGACATGTCACATACACACATATCTGGACTGCCAGGAGGCATTTGACACACTGCTGCATGGATGGCTGAATAAGGAATAAGAAAAAAAATCATTCACTGGTAAAAAGATTATCTCAATGGAAGGAAACAGAGAACAAATGTCAGTGGAGCATTCTCCAAATGGGTCTAGGTAACCAACAGAGTGCCACAAGGTTCTATTCTGGGACCTTTACTCTCTTTGATCTAGGTAAGTGACTCGCCTGAAGGTAAACTTCCTTCCCGTACAGTACAAACAGGTGATTACACATACACGCAAGTAATGTTAGAGATGGAGTAATCAAGGAAGTCTATGGCCTAGTTGATACAGAGCCAGCTTGTAAGCTAAGAGTGAGATTTCTGAGAGACAGAGAGAAGTTAACAATTCAATAGTGAAGAATCTAACTGAAAAGTGAGTGGCACAAAAATTAGAAAGATTAATAAAGTAAGAGATCAATACAACAAAATAACTGATTATTTTTGGCTTGAAAGAAGATCATGCACCAGATACAGAGGAAGAGGATAGGACAATTGCTTATTTAAAAATTACTACAGGCTACTGAATTGCCAAAGGCAATTTCCGTGATAAAAGACAGGTGAAACTGGTGGATATATTCAAGATGTAAGAGGATATTATGGTTTGTCTGAATTATTGTCATTCAGCTGGGAAGTACTAAGGAAAGTTAAAAAACTTAAAGTGGAATTCAGCTAGGTAATAATCAAATGTGGGAAGTCAAAGGAAGAAAGAGAGAGAAGCAAAAAATACAGGCAGAGGACAAAATATTGGAGACCATAATGAGACAAAAGGACAGAGCATCCCTGCCAGCACTACAGAGAAAGAAAGAGTGCTTGGGGATGATATTACAAGACTGAAAGCAATGCATTCAGATGTTAATATCTAATGGTAAAGAGCTGGAATTTAAGGATCGTTCAAGGAAAAGACCACCTTATATTTGTTGGAAACTACAAAACATATCTTACAAGAAAGACAGGATTCCACCTGTTTTGCCCACAGGAGTATGTGATAAAAAGAGAGAAAGAGAAGGTAAAGAACTGCCCACTCAGATAATACACACACACACACACACACGCAAAAAAAAAAAAAAGGAAGAGTAAATGCAGGAAAGAAGTGCATAGAGGTATCATATGCAAAAATAACATTCAAGATATTTTACTTTACCAGTTAAACATAAAAAATGTTTAGGGTTGCTGTTTGTAGCATTTAATAACTGTAGTTATCCTTCTGGTAGGCATACCTAGGGTAAGAGTAACTGGGTACATTCTGTTTAAGTTTGGCCACAAGTGCTGTTACCTACCTGTTGTTCTTCTTGGTAATGCCTTCCACATTCATATGTATATAAAAAGAGTGGTTTTATAAATTTGGTACGGTAAATATAATAAAACCTAATTATATGATACCCTAACACTTCCACCAAAGATCAGGACAGATGCCACGTTGACTGTTTTGGTATTACAAATGCCATCTGTTGAGAACTCCTAGGACCAAGAATGTCTTTGAGAGTGACGAAAGACAACTGTCAATATTTTAATATTATATTAGATTGTAATTAAGAAATTTTGTATTCTAATAAAATGGCTCCATTTACTATCAGATAAAAAACTACAGAAACTAAATAAGGTTTTAAAGTGGGAAATATAGATGAAAACTACATGAAATCATTGTACAGCTAGCCTATCAAACCTGCGCTGGGTGATAAAGAGTTATGCAGAAAGATGTGCATTTCACAACCTGTACAGTATATGCATAGGCAAGAGCTCATCTAGGACATATTTCTCCTTCTCTTGATCATCTTTGTTACTCTTACCTTCATCCTAGTCATTTTCCTTTTCTTCATGACAAATGGCCATCCTTTTTCTATTGGTCATCTTTCCTATTGAAGAAGACATCTAGTGTCTGCTGAACATCTGCCTTCTTTTTCTGACAGTGCATTTCTTTGTAACATTCCACTGCAAACTTTACATACTTAGATACTTCAGGGATTTGGTCTATGTCAGAATCAATTTCTACATAACCTGATAATATTTCGTCAAGAGATTGGAATGTATCTGACAGTAATTTTGCTGTTAAAGTTTAAGCAGATTCAGCTTCAGGATTATCTTCTTAAGCTTTTGTCTCATCTTCAGCTCATTGTTCATTTAGCAACAATGAATCATCATTTAATAAACGCTCTGTTTGCAAATCTAGCAAATCTAGGGAAAAACTCTTCCTCCAAGTTAATCAAAACTCACACTATGATTAAGTCCCAAAATGCCGAGCTGAACCTCTTGCGCACCTAGCTGAAACCCACAAAATTCATAGACAAACTCATGTCAAACAACTTTTCATCATTACTGGTGATACTTCCTCCCAAGAGTCCTTGATATTTCAGTGGCATCCATTTTGCTGTAATTCTTCCAAAAGCCCCTTACAGTGACTTTGTTATCCTTGTCTAGGACAAAGCTTGGATCTATTTATGAAACACTGCTATATTCAGTAAGTTTTGAGGATAGATATGACCTGTTGGACCATTGCCTGAAGCTGTAAGGTTGTACTGGGCAACAAAAGAAATGACCTTGACATTCTGTGATAATTCCTTAACAATGACTGGATGACCAGGGACATTATCCAATATAAGCAATGTTATATTTGCTTATGAGGAAGCCCTTTTTTATCAAAATATTGCTTGACAAATGGGCAAAAGTGCATTACATATCATTCATTGAAGACGGAGTGATTTACCAAAACTCTTCTATTTGACCACCATGTCATGGATGGGTGCGACTTTGAATAACCCTTCAATTCCCTGGGATTCTGTAGAGTGGTAAATCAGCTATGTCTTCAATTCTAAGTCACCTGCTGCACTGCCACCCAGAAGAAGTTACAGATGCTTTAAACTCAGGTTCAAATTTTTGTTTCCTAGTCACATATGCCCTTTCAGGTACGAGTTTCCAGAAAAGCACTGTTTCATAAATATCAAAAATTTGTTCAGGCATGAAGCATCCTTCCTAAATAATCTGCTATGACAATGGGGGATATCTTTCAGCAGCTTCCTTGTAAACACTTCCTCATTCACCTGTGTAGTGCTGAAACATCTACAACACTTTGACAAATCATTAGTGTGAAAGTAGTGGACAAAATACACTTCTGAAGAGATCTTAATCGATGTGATATAAATATCCTTGAAACTGTGCGGTTAAATTAATTCTTAAAAACAACTTAAATCCATGAATTTAGAGGAGTGGAGAGGAAAACTTATTCAAATGTCGAGAGAATAATAATAGAGAATATCTACATTTTTTTATGCATCATGTCTTTCAAAATGACAAAAGGAAATTCATTTTAAATACTCTTTCAATATTCTATTATCAAAAGTACCCATAAAAATATGATCCTGACGAGTACATTTGTTTTTCAACATATACGGTACAGTTCCAGTAATCTTTTCCTCTGATTCTAAAACCCTGACAAATAAAGAGAGTGTCTAAAGAATCTTTAGTTATACTGATGACACAGTAAAAAAAGAATCTATTCATCTCTCACAACCACTACCAAAATGAATTTAGACCCACATCCTGACAGAAGCCCATCCTAGTCATTACATAACAGATACTGCTACTCGAATAGGCTCCTGGAGTTTGGATGGTGTATGGTACCACAACTGGCCAGTAAATACAAAAACACAGTTGAGGTAAGATTGTATTAGAAGGATCTTAGTTTCATTATGTAGGTTGTGAGTGTCTGCAGTTGCTAGACAGCCAGTAACTCCTCTAAGTGCACTAATTTGTGTTTTTTGTGATTTTGTTATATTTGCTTTTGAGAGGGTGGAAGACCAGGTAGGTGAGGTGTATCTTATAGTCGACCAGTTGAATTGTTTGAATAGGATGTTGAAGAATGCATACTTTTGTCCAAATTCACTTCATAATGTTTCAGTCAAGAATTTTTTCATGACTATCACTGGGTGCTGCAACCCAAATTTTCCCACCTTAAAATTAGTTACATCAAATGATCATCAAAAGAATATAAACATCTGGAATATCTCTCAACTTTTGTCATTAAATGAACTCAAACTGCTTAAAAGCTGAAAATAACTGCAAAAGCAATAAAACTTCCATTAAAGACTAGGACAATGGTCTGGGCAATGAACCAGGACAATGGTCTGGGCCATGTACATGGAAAATGGCCCAGGCCATCTCCCAGAACAAATAGTCTGGGCCATGTACCAGGAGAATGCACCACCTCTTTTCCAATAATGTAAATGCCATGCTACAAAACTTGAACTATGTTATTCTGAGTACTTAAAAAACCTACTTTACAACCATTCATAACAATCTTTTAAATCATACATCTGTTCATTTATCCTGATCCAAGATATTCCTTATGCAGGATAAAAACACATCTTCAAGAGTGTCTTACACTATCCAAAGTATACGTTTCTCATCATCCAATGCTGCTGACCTTTTGTTTCTGGACGAGGAATATCTCCATACGTTTGCGCTGAGTGTCATCCATATCAAGCTCCTGAATACACTTGAGCAGCGACTCAAGGGACATGGAGCCAAAGCTGCCAGTTGCTCCAGTGCTAGCTTTCCTCTGAGGTGTGCTGAAGATTGAAAAAAATATCAGGAAACAATATGAACTTTACACTAAAATGTAAATTTTCACACTCAACATACGCATGTCATACACCAGAGTTTCCTATGAAGACAACTTGAATTTAAGAGGATGTTAACATATCTTGATAGAAGTTTGTACTGACATAGAAAACTATATAATTTGTAGATTTAAAAAAGAAGTGGGTATAAAAGAGAAAAATTGTGGTATCTGACACAAATCTCGAGAATATATTGCATCAAAGGTTGAAAATTCAAGGGCCTTAATCAAGGCATGCAGGAGACTTGCTGGTATTGGAATAAGTACAACATGGTGATGGACCTTCGTGGTGTAGTGGTGAGTGATGCGAACCATAATGTATTATCAAGCCACCTATGGTCAAGCAAATAGGTATGAATCCTAGTTGAAGCAGTCCACAGTCATCCCATCTGTTCATCCTCCTCTAGGAGATGGCCAATAAATTGGGTACCTGGCTCAAGCGTTTATGTATATGT
This sequence comes from Panulirus gracilis, assembly GCA_032361445.1. Taxonomy (NCBI): domain Eukaryota; kingdom Metazoa; phylum Arthropoda; class Malacostraca; order Decapoda; family Palinuridae; genus Panulirus; species Panulirus gracilis. Next base: position 2,845 of record JAUUEG010177918.1, on the reverse strand, counting down.
ATGTGTATATGAGTGGCTGGGCCATTCTTCGTCTGTTTCCTGGTGCTACCGTGCTGACGTGGGAAACAGCAATTAAGTATAACAATAATAATAATAATAATATATGACAGTGAAATCACAATTCAGTACGAGTTTGTATAATCTTATTCAACATGTGATTTTTCTCTACATATAGCACATGTTTCACGGAGACAATTCGCCACATCAGGTGGCAATAATTCATAAAGTTTTCAAATCCCCACATGACCACAACACCAATCTCTTGCCTCTGCCATTGTAGACAATGCACTGGCCTGACTGACAGTGACTGTTAAATGGAGGTGGGATGTAGTTAAGAGGGGTTGTGTGGAGGAGGTTGGTCCGGGTAACAAAATGTGTGTTAGATAATTTTTCTTATGTTTTGGTTTTTTGCTAATTCTTTTATAATGATTAGGTTGATAATAGGATGAGCTTTAAAGCTGCCTGGGGGGAAATTAAAATTTTAAGCATTAGCAACTAAGACAGGGTCAATGACATTACGGGTGGCAAAATCAGCAGAGGGGTACAATGTGACTGGGTTATCAAGGTCTACAGGGTAATTGTTTTCATGGCAGTGTTCAGCGATTGCATTTCTGTGGTCATCCCTATGTAGAGTGACAATGCCAAAATATCTCGTCTAAAATGACAAACATCAAAATACAATCATGGTCACACACACAAAAAATAAAAAAAACTATTGACATCATATTGCCATAAAGCACCACAGGAATAGTACCCCTATATAGTCACTCCCACCAAACATTCACATCACATCAGAAAACAAGACACTCATCACCTAAATCTACTTATTACAGCACATCATAATGCATTCATCACCACAATAAACTAATTACAATTCATCACAATACATTCATCATCACAAGGCACTCATCAGTATGACCTTATTCCCATAAACACCATAATCATAAACAACTACAAAGTATATCTTCGGAACCTTAGATTTTTTGGTTAACGTTAACTCAAGGAAATTCTGTATGTGAAGATAAAAGCAAAGTCTGAAATAGGCACAGCATTACGGGCAGGACTTTGAACTACATGAGTCTACCTTATCAAAACAAGCATCAAAAGGAAATTAATTAATTAATAACATATGCACACTAATTATCTAAATGTGATATCAGATTTATCTCCTGATATATCATTAATCTGAGCTTAAGTACTGTATAACAGGATATGTTATCAGATATATTTCCAGATAAATCAGTTTTAGTTCAACATGATGAACTGTATGTAGGACTAAGCTATTAGAATCAAAACAATAAAATTATTTTCCAGTTTCAAAAAATATATATGTAATGAATGGGCAAAGTATATCCAAGGTAACTGTTCTGTTACTTGGTGATGAATTACGAGCTAGTCTACAAATAATGTTTATGAATACAGAAGTTCATAACTTAAGAAGTAAATACATAATCCCTCACAAACTACTTTTGCAATAACCATTACTATGTTATTGCTTTACCACAATAACAATAACAATGTTCAAAAAAGGCATCGAGTTATGTTTCTTTTGTGAAGCCTAAGTGTTACTACGCACTCCTTTCTTTGAGTGAAGCCTAAATCTAATTTCTGAACTATAATCATAACTTTAATCACATGGTTAGGGGGTATCATAACTGATTTGTGAGGGAAATATTCTGAAATTAAGCATCAATGTGAAAAATGAGAATATCATTCCTATACGTTTCATGACATACCCATCTCCTTACCAGAGGCATGAATATAATACACTACTCACTGTGGTAATTGTGATAATAAAATCCTTTCCTTTATACTTGTTTGCCGTCTCCCACCTTATCAAGTTAATACAAGACCAGAAAACTTAACCTTAGAAGAAAAATCCTTGTTTGGCTCCTCCTTCTGTTCCTCTTTTGGAAAACTAAGAAAACAAAATGAGAATCTCCAGCCTCCTGGGATATGTAGATAGTGTTCGTTCTTCCCTATTCCCAGAGATCACAAGATAAAAATATGGAGCCTCATATAATGGATTTTCATTTAACAGCCATGGAAAAAATCCATCAATCGTACCAGAAAAAGAACCAACGAATACATCCACTGCCATCTTTGTCTTAGCCATACTGTGTACAGCCTGCCATAATTAACAGCAATTCAGGGACTTTAGCTATGATGGGGTATGAGAAAGTGGATGACACTGTAGGACAATGGAGACTATCAGATGTGAATGCAAGTGTGAGCTTCTAGTAGATTTCTGTATGCAAGAGGTATGTTCCTTGCAAATACCTATCTAGAACATGAGTTAATTCACAGATACACATGTAAAAGGGAACAAGCACCTAAAGGTTATGCTGTGGGAGATTTAAGAATTAGGAAGTAACCCTTTGGTGTGAAGTTAGTGAGGGGAATGTTATAGAATTCATACAATTTTATAGTAAAAGCAAATGATCATGAAAAGATGTATATATACATTTACGGGATAAAAACAATATGAGGATAGTAACTGGAAAGCTGAACGAACAAATGATGAGGCTTGAGTACCAAAGAGAGGTAGAGGAAAAATGGAACAGTGGGAAACAAAAATAGAGATGAAGTATGTAAATCAAAAATGCATAAGTTTAAGCAAATTTTCATAAGACACATAATTATAGAAGCTGACACCTACAAAAAGAAATTCCCAAAATGTCCTGATATGATACAACATTTTACATGTTTTAATGACAGTGTTTGGTTAGGTTAGGACATGTCTCCCAATAACTATGACCTGGCACATTTTAAAAGACAGGTTTTTCACCTCCTCCAAAATTCGTAAATTCTTTCCCTTGTCTCTTCTTTTTCCCATTCATAATTC
>JAUUEG010177697.1:0-10337 GCA_032361445.1 Panulirus gracilis | reverse complement strand
GGGCCATTCTTTCGTCTGTTTCCTTGCGCTACCTCGTTAACGCGGGAGACAGCGACAAAGCAATAGCAGCGAAACTGATTTCCACAAGTAACATGAGATAAACCTTGTCAGTTTCAATGCTTCATCAAAACATTGACACAAGTTTATAATGAGGTAATTTTCTCTACCTGCTAAAATTTAGTAACTAAATTTAAGATGCAAATATCTTAAAAGCAGCTAAGTTCTGAGTTACGAAAGTTTTCTTGTGTACATTTCTTGAGTTTTTCGCCATTGTCTTAGTTCTTATTTCGCCCCTCCGTTGAAAGTTCGTAATTCTCCCTCGCTCTTAAGCTCATTATTCCTCTTCCCACTAACCCTCACGACCAAATTCTGAATACTTTAGCTGTTGATGATCTTTTAATGCAACATGAATGCGTCATGCCGAGGAAACAAACATAATATGAAGTATTAGTTTTTACCTGGAATTACAATTATCAATAAATCCTGTTTTAGTGTATCCTGATATCTTGTCCAATTTCCGGATCATAGTATAATCACAGAAGGTAAACAATTATAATTAGAGGAGACTTTGCACATAAACGTAAAAATCGTGATCTTATTTTAGACAAAATGTGGAAAACTTGAGCATCTTTCAAAGTTCTTTTGATAAGAGAATGAACGGATGAAAGTATCCGTCTGGGTATTTTTAAATGGTATGCTTAGCAGAAGGTGAACTTGATCTTTCACTTTGTTTACGCTGAATATAGTCGATTTGTCAGTTCATCATTTCGTTCTGTGTATTCATATTCTGATATGGTATTTATGCTTAATATCTATCAGAGCGACCACTCTCTTGTTAAGCTGCGATAATGCTCGATTCGTGTATTATCTCACTTTCATCGCAAACCTAGCATATTGTTTAGAAACGCATAGTAATTAGGAACATAACTCTTGATTTATCTTCTTTTATGGAGTACCACTTCAGCAACGTTATTACTCGCGGCTAAGTTCATCTATTCGTGATTCGTTATGTCACGCTGTTTTAATGAAGGCGGCGGACGGGAGCCAAGCTTAGAAACCATGTTCTTATCGGCTGGACTTATGTGACTTTGACTTCTACTTCCTTTTGTATCTCAGAGTGAAAATGAGCAAATTTTTTCACTTTCGTATTACTAGTAGTTACTTCACTAAAGATTCATAAGTTAATTTAGTTATATCAAAGAAAAATGATACCAGTACTGGAATAAATAATGAGAATATTTTTTCACCATAGTATTCGAATACAGTGTTGTTGATCAGCGTCAGAATCTCAGTAATGGCGGATGGAAGAGCTGCGACGATAAGAATCAGACACGTATTTTAAGCCATTTACCTTATGATATTAATAGTAACTTGTATGAAAACAGCACATGAGGAAGCTCTCTACGGAAAGGGGTAAGAAAGATATTGATAACAATGAAAAGTTCGTAAAAACAATCATTTAGTGTTTTATGATGGCAGGTTTGTCAAGAGGTGAGTCAAGTAAATTATTACCTGGAATTGTTGCGTAAATAAAGACAAATTAAACATTTTTAAGGATTAGGAAGCAGACAGTAGATATAGTATAATTATTCCTTATTGTTGTTTAGGTATTACGTAATTAATGAGGACAGTGTCTCATTGGGTAATGCCTTTCAACACTTAAACTGTGTTTTAGCTCAGTAATTGAAAATTCATCTTTGATATGAAGGTAAAGTATCTCAACCATATTATTTTGTATAGATGCTGCTGTTTTGCGGATTTATAGATAATTTTTCGGTTTCTTTCGAAGATAAAAGTGTCTGACAGTGATAGAATGAATTTCTATTACCAATATTTAGTTCTGACAAGAAGTGTTCTCACAGCAGTATGTGTAAAATTTGAAGTGTAATGTCAGTCTAGGGCCGCCACCTTCTTATGGTTTAGGAAGAAAAGCATATCAATGGACTTTGGACAATTAGTTGAAATCATTTAGCCTGACCCTGTATACTTTGGAACTGATTTCTTTTTTTTTTTTCATTTGATGATTAATAAGTGTAGGGGCAGGGCTTTAAAGCTCAGGGAAAATTTCTAGGTCAGTTGACAGAAAAGTAGGTGAAACACTTACAGAGTTTAACAGAATCCATGAAAACCCATCCTAACTTTCCCAAACCACAGATATGATCTGTGCTTAACTTTATAGATATATACATCAGACCCACCTATGACTTCAGTTTTGTATCAATAGCTGGAGAAATAAGAAAATAACATGGCACATGGTGGTTGCCAGCAACTCTGTTCGTCCTTATTGCAAGTAATTTAATGTAGTTCTCAAACCATGCTGTTATATTTATACCATATAGTATGGCTGCTTGGGAAGTTATATCATTTTTTCGTGGGTCCTTTTGATTGCTACGCTTCACATACTTTTAATTGAATATCTTCAGATTTTCCCAAATCTTCATAGCTGTACGCCTTGTCACAGAGTGTTGATTATTGTTTAATAAAAAGTAATGCTTCAGATCTTGCAGCAGTGGTCATATATGTCACTTTGCCTTGATGTCAGGAATCTAGTGATGTCGATTTCTTTCAAATCCGTTTTCAAGTAAGGTGGTGGCTTTTATGTGGAATTATGTCCTTGAGATCCATTATTGTATTAAATGTAGAACTTAATAGAATCCTCATGAATTTTACATACTGTATTGGAATGTATGCTAGATTAAGACAAGGGGAGCAGAATTAGGATTGTTTGTTTTCATTGCATGGTGATATATGTTTTGATAGTGGGGAGGGCTGTGAATATCAGGGAAAATTATGGTTGACTAATATAAAAGTTGGTTAAACACTTGCATGAATCAAGAGAACTTACGAAAAGTTCAACTTAAAAACCCAAATTTACCCTATCATTGATGCAATTTGAAAAACAAATGATTGTCATTGTCTTATTTTCATATCCAGTTTTTGTGTGTTGCTTGGGTTTGTATGCAGCAAACACGTACAACTCCCAAGAACTGATGTGAAGTTATTTAGTTAACTCTCTGCACCTCTTTGTGGAAGGTAGTTTATAACGATATCTTTAAGATATTGTGATAACATTCAAAATTGAGTTAAAAAGTCCTCCCCTAGGAAAGTTAGGTGAGGTATTTAGAGGTTCTGTTGAGGTTTAGAAGTGGTTCACCAGGTTTCTTGTTAATTAACACCATATTTTCCATGTTTTACATAGCCATTCCCCCTGTCAAATTATTTGTTATCACATGATAAGAAAAATAACGTGCAATGCCTGTCATGCTATACCAGGCGTAACTCAATCTCTACAATAGATCCTACCATACCATAAGTGATGTATTGGATTCCGCACTAATTAAGGTAGCATGTCTTAAGTAAGTGTCTGGTAAAACATTACCATAGTTGTAACTTTATGGAAATTTTCTCATGTTTAAAGGCATACCTCTGTTTTTGCTCAAGACTTGGCTCTCGTTCTTTTATTTTCATTATAAGGATTTTCACTTTTTCATTGTTATCAAAGCTGACCTGGAGGACCTTACTTAACCTTAACTGTAGCTAAGAACATAGACTGGAGGTTTTTCCTTTCTAATCAGTTATATCAAGAGATTACAATTGCCTTAATCAAGAACTTTTACCTTGACTGATGATATTTTCTCGTATTTCACCCTTGTTTATTGTTACGTGAGTTACTTTTCAGATTCCAAAGTATTCTAGTAGCTTCATCTGTTTAATTGCATATATTGTATGTATATATTATCTGAGTTTCCAGATCCTCTCAGGTATTGCCAGTTATACACCTTGTCTCCCATGTGTATATAGGTAATATGTGATGTGGCGTGATGATTAAGAAACTTCCAAAATTTTAAACACCTCAAATACTACTATGGGGAACTTCAAACATTCCATTCCTCTTGCATTTGTTGGTATCACTTTGAGGGCTCTTTCCAGTGATTTTGCCCTCCATCCCTATGCCCTGTGGATAGATTTGCAGATGCCCATGTATACTTTACATTCATTTGTGACATCCACATTTTGGATTGTATTTAGCTTTGAAGTGTGAGCAGACTGATTTTGTTGTTCATGGTCAAGTTTTGCTTTAGGTAATACTTGGGAACTAGAGATAGCATCATACTTTGATAGGTATGTCAACTGAGTCATTGTACTTAAGATTTTTTTTTTCAAGACATACCAATGAATTTATTTTATCTTCCTTAGGTGTGCAGCTGTATAATGGCTCTGTCAGAAGGCCTGTTGAAGCTCAGATGGAACAACCATGAAGCAACATTTTCCCATGTTTTACATAGACTTCGTACCAAGGTAAGTTTGTGTTACAGGGTTCTCATTGGAAATTTACGAGTAGCCTAAGTACTTCAAGAGTGTCCTAAAGTTCAGTCTTGACACTGGTGTCCAGAGGATAGTAAAGATTGATATGAGTAATGTTCATGTAACATTTGAACCATCATCAGGAATCTGACAAAATTTTCAGTCAGTCCACATATCGCCATTACTTTGCTTGGCAGGGTTTACATCTTATACTGTTAAACTGTGGTAATCAAAAATGATCATATTTGATGTTTCACATTATGGTATTTTATTGATGGAAGTAGAAATTATACCAAGTAGAATAGAAATAGATAAGTAGATAAATGAATGACTAGCAGTATGACTGCAAGAATTAATTCAGAGACTGAAGTTTCATTGAGATAAAGAAAGGTGCTGTGGACAGTTCATGCTTGTTATGTTTTTTAAGTGCTCTGAACTTTTGTCACAAAGGTAAGACTCCACATCTCATACTCTCATTATTACTCTCTCTTCATTTTCAATATTTAATGATTTAACCCAGCTTCATTTGCCCTGCCCAATTTGTGGGACTTGCCTTTCTCTGAGTACACGTTTTACTTGATCACTGTTCATCAGTTTATCCACTTCTTAGAAAAAGCTCATCCACAACAGAAGCAACTAAAACTTCCAAGTCTTGCCCAACCAGCATAGCCGCAGCCCAAACAACCCACTACACTGCATACCAGTCTAACGAACAATATTCTGGATGGATTCAGATAACCATATCCTGCCTCCCACACTGTATCTGTGACAGGAGACATCACCATTCCACAAAGCTTCACATCAAATATTCTCATGCTGTCTGTTGGAGTTATTCAAGAAGTTCTTTCTTCAGCTCTCTTTGATTTCTTTTACCATGACCTTCCTTCACACCCACAAGCTGCAGTACTAAACAAACAACAGTAAACATTTGCCACTACATCACATAGTTAGAATGGTGGTTTGCTGAAAACACAATGTTTACATTCTCTTAGAATTCCACCATCACCATTTTAATGCAACAGATACGTATTAAGTACCCTCACATTACTACTTAGTGATCAACCACTCCCACTCAATAGAATACCATCCGTGCTAGCTATGACAAAGGCATTCGCTCCAGACATCATGAACATCAATACAAAGGCCATAGATAACCAAAATGCCATCTGAACACAAATCACAACCAGTTTTTGATAAGAAAAAGAATCCTCTTGTAACCTGTGAGAACTTAATCTGCTCTACCTCAAATCATGCCTCACCTTCTTGGTTAAATTGTTATCTCCCATGTGAGTTGTTTACTCTCTCTGATGGTAACAGGAATACTTTCGGAACTAATATTTCTTTCTTCTCATTATTTAGCTAAATTTGTTTTGTACAGTTCAGTTGATCAAAAAAAGATTTTTATCAAGAAAAATTTACAGCATTCATTGACATATATGTGTATTGAACTGACTTATAGGCTGACCAATGGACATAAGACATGAAGTAATGGTCTGACTTCAGATTTACAGTACTGGTGTTTAGAAAAGTTATTTGTCATATGTTTTGTTATATACAGTATCAGAAAATGTAGGAAGCATCATGTCATGCTTGTCCTTAACTTGATTATGATTTGTAATGTGGTTACGTTTTGTTCTGTTACAGCCACGTTACTCTGATGCAACACTTGCATGTGAAGGTCGTCTCTTTATGGTGCACAGGCTTGTATTGGCCACGTGTAGTGATTTCTTTGATGAAATATTCCAGCAGACTCCAAGTGACACTACACGGGCAGTAATTGTTTTGAATGAAGCACGTGCCCAGGATGTGGAATGCTTGTTAGACTACATGTACTGTGGTCAGGTTAGTCCAGGTGTTTTTCTTCTTTAACAAACTAGATAAAGCTTGCTTATTTGTGGATAAGCAATCTTTTTTTTATTATTGATATTTCTCCAGAAAAGTGAATAAATAAACTCATATTCTATGCATTTAAGTGAGAATAGCTTCTCATATGCTATCCAACTTGAATATCTATGGATAGTGTTAAAGTGTTGGGCATGGTGTCAGCTTTCTATCCATCTGTAGCTTGTGTGGGAAAGTAAATGGGAACTGACAGATCTGCAGAAAGGATGCTGTCTTTCAGTATTTTGTTCATAATAGGAATTTATTTTGGATATATTCGTAACATTGAAGGTAAAGACTTTAAATGGTAATGATTTTGATTTATTTGTGATTTTGCAAAAACAGTTTGCAAAAACAGTAACGAATGTCAACTCAGTGAAGCTCACTGGATTGGTGAAGGAATCAGCAGTTGGAGCTTTTTGGTCTGTAATAAATGAACGAAACTGAGGTGGATTGTATATGGGAGTCCCTTGCTAGCAATCCTACCCTTCTTCTCTGTGAATGTTACTCTGAGTTGTGGACCTACACAGCTGATGTATCTAAATAATGAACTCCCGTACTGTGGAAAAGATGTTGATACCATCTCATATGCAGTAGATAGGCTGCCTTGTAGTCATTTCTGTAATATGATGATGAAGCTTTTCTTCACATACATAATGAGCAAACTTGAATATTGCCATATTATGTTATCAACTACCGACATGAGAAGAAATCAGCAAGCTATAGAGAATTCAATAAAACTTCAGAAATAAAATGGAAGTAATGTAGAGTGTAAACATGGGTGTTTAAAAGACTAGAGTTTTTGAGCTTAGATATGTATGGCAACGAGTTGACAATATAAAAAAGATTGAATATATCCACTTAATACCATACCAGCGAGAAAGAAATGGAGTACTTTAGTACTTGAAAAATACTTTGAAGATATCAGACAAAAGTAAATGATAGCCTGATTAAAAAGAAAGATTGTTTAATTAATCTATTTGCTGATACCTGTTCCCTTTTGGAATTCCCTCAAGGGAGTGGCCATGGCAAAAGTATCCCCATAACTGCTGAACTTCAGTGATGCTTCTTAGCCTTTATTGCCTCACCCTTAGCAGGCCATTGGGGGCAGTTCTTGCACAGTGTTTTCAGAGTCTTACCGAATGTTCTTACCAACTACTTCTACTTGATGTGTCTACCTAATTTTCCATTGTACTACTTCTACCTGATGCTCCTACTTAGTACTACTACCTAATGCTCCTGTCTGATGTTTTACTGAGTGCTTCTGTCTATTGCTCCTACCTTTATAGCAAAAGGCAGGGCTAGCACATAGTACTCACTGCAGGAAAACCTAGTGTTACAAAAAATGAGTTGTGTGAGTGAATGTGTTGTCAAGTTTTATGTGTGATAAGAAGAGATTGTATGTTTGTGGACAGAATGCCAGCAGTCCAAGTGTAGTTTAGACTGAAAGAAAAGACAAACACAGCTACCTGGGTCAAAGGAGTGCACCTTGACAACTACTGAAGCGCAGGCTCACTATGGGGCTGTCACTAACCCTCCCAATATCCAGGTGGACAGTACTGGTAATGTACCTTCCTGTTTGGTGGCCGCATACCAGCTATTACCTAACCGATAGATGATACACCTATTTGGTGTACCACTAAGGACAATAAGTAATCAGCATGGATTATGGACGGAAATAATGGATTAATGCCAATAAAATGAAAAACATCGAAAAGCAGAAGATACCTAAAGGTAGAATACAATTAGAAGAATGAAAAAAGTCTTGGAAAAAGAAGAAAAGATCAACATCAAGTAGTCAGAGAAGAGTTTGATGAAAAAATACGAAATCCTGGTGAAGAAATAATCCAATCCCATGGTAGAGAACAGAGATTGTATGGGGAGAAAGTGATTTAAAACAGAAAAGAGCTCTAAAATGTTATTCTCAAATTCAAACACATGAAATCTGAGATTGGACCCTTCAGAATGGGAGAAGTTTATTTTGAAAAACTAATTAAAGATCGATAATTATTCAAGCAATGTGATGAAAATGCAGTTATAAATACTAAGATTCCATACATAAGGTAATAGATAAGCTTAAAAAGAGCTCAGTGCCAAGGGACTTTTGAATGCTCAAAGTGTTTTGGAAAGCTGATCTTTAGATCTGTGATACTCAAGCATGTTAGTTTTTTCCTGTATGTTTAACGTGGGGGCAAGTAAGGCAGTGCAAGTGCTTGTTGTTGTAATTGTCTTTGCTTATTTTGCTACTAGTTTGAGTTGCGATTGGGCATTCGAGAATGACATTGCTTTTTTTCCAGACAGATAAATATTTGATAGGGCAACCTAGAATACTCTTTTTTCTCCCAAACAGGTTAATGTTCGTCAGGCCAATTTAGCATCTTTGTTGAAGACGGCTGAGTGTCTTAAGATTAAGGGTTTGGCAGTTCCTGAGGCAAATGTAAACACATCAAGTAAGTTCCTTTATGGTGTATATACAGACTTCATGTAGTTAGAATTCTGCAGTGTGTTCAACTTCTTATCATAAGGTTTTCTTGAAAGTTACATCTTTTCATACAAACATCACTTTATTAAAATGGGTTTGCCTCTTATTTCCAAAAGATAAAGATATTAGACTTTTTTCATGTGTCTTATAATAGAAAACAAGAACATGGATTTGTTAACCATTCACCTCTAGAAGAGGGCAGCAAGTCAGAACCAGGAAACTTAGGGTGCTTGTTTATGTTATTGTGTAGGATTGATGGTAAGGGTCTCAACATTGCATTGATTCCCACTATTGTTCATATGCCTCAGCCATGGGTGTTTGCACTTCTTTGCTTGTTTATAACCAGGCATATTAAAAACTGTTGATCTGTATGGTTTTAAGAAGTATAAGAGGGATATGAGAAGTATATAAAGAAATGTTAATCAGTATTTTATGGAATGGTAATTTTAGGTAGGCATATATGAAACAAAGTTAGGGGCTAATGGAGCAGTAACCTCTTTCTGTTTCAATTAAAGCCTGGCCTTGATAGGGACTGAGGTATCAAAAGTAAAAAATAATGTTTTGAAGGGTGAGAAGTATTTTAATGGTTCAACTGGGGAAGGCTAGTGATTGATGAAAAAGGAATAATGTGACTGCTGATATGTGAGCTTAGGCTTTTTTTTTAGATACCATAATCAAGTTAGTCATTATTGTAACAGTTGCATATGTTCATTGTTTGTACAGAGAAGAGTATGTTCTGTGAGCATTGTATGGTTATTTTGAGTGAGAAAGAGTTGTATTTTGTGAAGATAGGGAATTTGGAAAAGTTATTCAACAAGGATTGCAGTGGTAAAACTTAAGTTGGGAGTAGTTATTTAAGAAGGAACAGTTGCAATTGCTATAAGAATATTTTGTATGGCTTATGCAAGAACATTTCATATTGAAGCACTTTATAGCTCTTTGATAATGTAAAATTAGTTTTGATTGGTAAATGTGAAAAAAAGTGAGAGCAGCATAGATTAATGCCATAAGAACAGCATACAGCTGTAGTCATTTGAGGCATGTTATTTGCAGGCATAGAAGGATAAATGAAGATATATCACTGCTGATTCTTTAGCTTATATGCTACGTGAATCATGAAGAAGCTCGGAGGTATTGTAGAAAATATATTTCACTTTCACAGATTCATTTGAATGTATCAAGGGGGTTTTTGAAATTATTTTATGCTGCATAACTGATAATGGAGTGTTGGTAGATATCAGCAGCTGAAAATAAGAAAATTGCAAAAATGAATTTAGGGTGGAATGGAGCAAGGACAGAAAGCAGAATGACTTAGATCTAAAAGAGTAGTGATGAAAGATATAAAGAAAGTTCAGGAGTTATGAATGAAGCAGAGGATGTCAGTATGAATACAGGAAAGTAGTTTAAGGAATGAAACTGATTCTGTATTTGTCTTTGCAGGTATGATTGATTTGGGGTATTCCTATCTATAGCAACGTCTTTAGAAAGTTTTTTGATACACTGCTCGTTTTTCAGACACAAATCGTCATCAGGACTATCCTCCATCTCCAGAAAGCCCTCCACCGAAGAAGAAGAGAAAGAAGAAAACTACAATGCCCTCAGCTTCATCTGCTACCACAAAAGAATCAGATTCACTCATTATTCCATCTACTCCCTTATCATCATCATC
>JAUUEG010177588.1:0-10337 GCA_032361445.1 Panulirus gracilis | reverse complement strand
AATTAATATAAAGCTTATGTTTCACTGACACTCTCTTTGTTTTAGACTTCCCTTATACTCTGCTTGTACCATCTCCTAAAGTATATATACCATCTAATGATGCATACTGCAGTTAGGATATCTAAACATAGAAAAAGTTAGTAGATATAGATGTAGAATGTGATGCAGGTTGATATTTGGGGACAAAATGTATGAGGAATTTGAACTATGACATGGTATGTCTTTGGGGATTCTGCATAGATATTGTCGGAGAATATGTTAATCATGCATTTCACTAGTACCTATAGAATTTTTCACAATTGGATAAAGCCCTATGATTATCGTAGAGAATATTTGCTTTATGGGGATTAAAATGTGATTTTACCCTCAAATTAAGGTGTATCCATGAGGATTCATCCAACCCTCAACCACCATGTGGGTAACTGACATAGAAGGAATTTTTCCCAATGCTAACTCTAGGCAATACCGGCAAGTCACCTCTGCATATCAAAAAAGTATGCTTTTAAATGCCATAAGGGCAGGAAGAGGTGATCCATAGACATATGGTTGTAGCTAGATTATGCAATGCTTGGCAAGCTGTTGCATCACATCATTGTTGTTTGGCCTTTAACACCTCTGGGGTGGGTTGTTTTGATGACTATCTTTTCTTACACCTTGAAGCTTTGGAGCTCTATCCTCTCATATTTTTCTCAATAACCATGACCCGGCACTTTTTAAGAGATTTTTCACTTCCTCCAAAATTTGTAAATACTTTTCCTTGTCTCGTCTTTTTTTTTGTTCATTAACATCTTTATATTTCTATTTAGGCTTAACGTTGATGTGGACTTTTGTTCATGACTGAAGCAAAAAATACATATATTGCCATGTGAAAAGCCTGTATAATGATGGTTGCAAATGCAAAGGGATTTAGGGGCCTATCTGTAGATGAGATTAGTAGAATTGATCTCTGGTATTTAACAGACACCTTTGTTCATCAGAATATATGCGTAGAGGTTGACCTTCCATAAGAAGAGGATGGTCTAAAGTATGGGCCCATTTCTTATTAACAGTATATACTTTCTTAAGTTTTTTGTAGGGTTTTCTTAAAGTCCTTCCTCATTCATATGGGCATGTTTTCTGATGCTCATGGTGCTCTGTCCTTAGGTGAGAAATGTAGGCATTGATGGGGGAAAACCCATTTTTCTACTCTAGGTAGAGTCACATGAGCATCTTTTTATTTTCCCTTCCCATTCTTCCTCTTGCATTTTGAAAAATGAGGCACAAATGCCAACAGTCAGAGGATGAATGACGGTGATTGGCCACTTTATACTACCTCACCTCCATGTTGTGAAGTTATGGAATTCAGTGGGTTACTATACAGGTGTTGAGCCTCTGTGAACAAGGATCTGTAAGCCTCATGGGATGAATGGGGTGCATCTTTAAGGATATACCTTTTTTGGGGGTGAAAATAGTGTTCTCATCTCCACTTGAGCAAGTGCTCACTCAGATGATCAGAGGATCCTTCCTGTGTTCGACAAATGGTGTTCTTTCAAAACCTACTTTTATTATCCTAAAATTTTCAGTGTTCAAAAGATCTGGTTTCTACTGAACAACCAAAAGTTGAAAGCTCTACTGCTGGCTTAGAAAAAGAAGAACGACTCAGCTTAGGTGGTGTCAGTGCTGGGAAACGTGATGTTGAGGAATCCAGCAGTGCTTGCAGCGGATCTCTTTTAGGAAACTTAGTAAGTAATTATACTTTTTTTTGGTGTGTATTTGATTACCACTTGTGTGTTACAAAGAGATAATTTTACACTCATGTTGCCCCATCTCTTAACCTTGTATATATGTATCATGTCTTTGATCCTATGTATGTATGCACACACCCTTGCCTTAGCCAGACACTGTACCCATTTAACAACCAGCCCCGAGGGTAAGATGAACACCTGGGTTGGGTGTAGGCTAAATGCCACACCTAGGATTCAAACTCATTTGGGTCCGACCCTGGGCTGACTCACGTGGACTCATGGTCAGTAATGCTAACAACTACATCGTGTGTAATTACCTGTTTGTAATGTATGGGGAGAAAGATTTCTTTACACCTGTAGGGTCCCCAGCTTTTAAATATTTTTTTCTATTTTACAATCTCTTAGATTTATGTATGGTTTGTAATATCATGCCCTTTGTCATTCACTTCCATTCATCCACCACTTTTATACTATAAAAGTACTTCTTTACATCTTTTTTTTTAGCAAGTTTCTTGCTTAATTTCATGTTATGGCCTCTGATTGCTTTGGGGTGTGTGTGTGTGTCCTTGTGTGTTCTTTGGTTTGTTTCAACTCCCAGAACTCAGCCCTCACACAGTTTTACATGAATGAGCTTCATCTTTTTACAGGGTGCCTGATGGAATATCCCTATTTCTGAGATATTTTTGGTCAGTCTGAAAGTGTTTAGTTGTGAGAGCAGAATCTTATTTCAAAGGTGTAGATGGCTGCAAGGTGGTAAAAGTGGATAATGTCATTTTCAGATACAGAATAGAAGATTCTGAAATTTATTCTAGTTTTAAGTTTTGTAGATGTGAAACTAAGTAGCAGTTTAAGTTATGTGGCAGAAAAGGTATTAACCTAAATGTTATGCTGCATGTGTTTCATTATTATTATTAAGAATATGTTTAGTTGTAGGAAGAAATAGACAGGTACCAACCACGGGGGTACTACTACTTAGGTGTCATGAGCAACAGTGACTGGTTCTGTGAGCCAGCACTCTGTTAGTTGTCTTTTTCTACATCCTGGCCCAGGTTGTTGTCTACCCTCTTTTCCTTATATGCACATAGGTTGCTGGAATTCTGTCCACAGACACAAGCTTTCTCTTATCATTCACTTGAAACCTGACAACACTAATTTGCATAATGTCTTGAAAATGGCATGCAGGTGTTAATGTTGGTAATATGGGAAAGTAATGTGTTGTTGGTGATATGGGTTTTTGTCTTTCCTTTTCTTCCTGATATTCACATGGGTTTCTGGAACTCATTTCATAAACACAAACTTTGTCTTCATCATTCACTTGAAACTTGACAACACTTAATTAGCATGATATATAGAAAATGGCATGTAAGTGTTAGTGTTGGTAATGTGAGTAAGCCTGTAAAGAAAAGAAGCATTTTGGATGTGATATATAGGTAGTGGGTAATATGCAGCATTTCTTTTGTTTCTCTGAGCTGTCCACTCAGACATTAGGAAGAATGTACATGGTATGTTGATTTACAGTGAGCCACTCAACACCTTGGGCTTCCAGATTTAGGCTTTCTACATGCAGTTGTCTTTACTACAGTATGGTGGATTCATTTTTCAAAGTTTCTCATACTCAGTATGTTTAAGACACCCATACTAGTTGGGAAAAGGTTTGCAGGTGATACTGATGATGTGACGAAGAGCATTAGTTTGGATATGAAAATACAAGTGGTACATTGTACTGAGGCTGGTGAGTGTCAGTTAATGCTGGCTGGAGCTTGTGTTTAGCATTGTCGATGATTAGATCAATCTTGAAGACTAAAGGAAAGATCATAGCTTCTTTGGATTTCTCCTCCTCATTAGTCTTAGTAAATGATACTTGTTCAAGGGGTTCTTTAATGGAAAAGATAAAGAACCATATGGGCATGTGGATACAGTACATGATGCAGTGACACATGCTTTTACTAAGCCAGCTGGTCATCATGGAAAATACAAGAAGCATTTTCACCAACCTGCTAGAACAAAAAGAGGTAGGATTTATGCTGTTGACTTTCCCAGCCAGTTGTGGGTGGCTTGAAAATTCTAATTGCCAAAGTACTTCCACAGCCTACATACCTCTAGTGAGGCAGTGAGTGCTGACGAGCAAGCAGCATATGAGTTTTTCACCACTTTCATGCAATTTGTTCCTATATCTCCCACAAAGAATCATTTGTTTTTCTCTGTTCAATTTCAAAACACCACAGTTTAGCCTTTTATTAATATAAACGTGCTGGACATAACTGTATCTTCCTCTCAGTCTTGGAAACCCCAAATAATCACATCACAAAGTTGCTTCTCCAAAGCTGGGTGGGTTGTATAGGTGCCATAATTACTTTTCTTGTGAGTAGCTGTTTCACATCGACAAGAATTTTATTTGCCTGAGTGTGGAATACTGTTCACACTTTTTTTTTAGGGGGGATTCACTCTCCACCTCTCTATTGAATAGAGTGGAATCATAAGTCTTCTATCTCATCAGTTCTCTTGTCTCTTCATCCTTCTCTTTCCCCATGCTGTAATATTGCTGTTCTCTTTTCATTCTTTGGGTATTTTGGCCACTGTTCTCCTGAACTGTTTGCATGTGTCCCCACCCCCAATGTTTGGAACTGTGGTAAGCATTTAGCTGCTGCTTCTCACTCCTGTGTGGAGTCCAGCCACTTGAGAATTGGCTGTTGTGATACCTCCTTCTTTCAAGGAACAGCTGATCTGTGGAATTCTCTTCCTTCTTTTGTCTTTTCCTTGGTTGGGGCATGTTTTAGTGATTATAACTGAAATTCTTATAACTTTCAGTAGATCACATGCATCTTGCTTGTGTTAAAATTAAGAGGATGAAAAATATCTTTTGTGGCTTTTGTATGAAAATACACGTGGATATGGAGATTGTGGAAAATGATATAGTGAGAGAGATTAATGAGCTCAGAGAAATTCAGCTCTTGAACAAGATGGAATCCAAACCATTTTTCACAAGAAGACAAACACAGCAGTATGAAGAATAGTGATGTTGTTGATGAGGCAACGTCTGGATAAAAGCAAAAAAGAATTGCTGACTCAATACACAAAGGAGTATCCAAGCTAGTACCAAAGCATTATTGATTAATTAGCTTGACTTCACATGTAATAAATCTTTGAAAGAGTGATAAAAGGACACTTATTAGAAAATCTGATCATGAGAACTCCATAAATGAAGGTCATCTTGGGTTTGTACCAGAAAAATAGTATGCAGACCCAGTTCACAAATTAGTTTGATACAAGTAAAGAGAATTGATATCGTGTGTAGCAGCATCATAGGCCAGTAAAGTTTTTTCTTGCTAGTTCTGTGTGTTTTTTCTTGAAGCAGTAATTCATTTTTCTTAATGTTGGGTATATGCTCTATAGACTGTTTGAAGTTGACACAGTTTTTTCCCTGAGCGTAGTGACTCTCATAAGAATTTGTATTTTTATAAGGGTGATGATGATGATGATGATGAAGCAGCTCCACGAGTTAGATCAGGAGGAAGACGACGCACGAGACATCAGGAAGTACGGAGACAGATCCAAAAAGAAGATGATGACCCACCATTCCCTCCTTCACCTGTTGGAAGTCAGTCCTCCTCGGTAGATGCAATCTATCCCTCAGGAAGGACTTCTCACCCTTTTAGAGTTGTTGAGCATGATGCTGCAAGTGTTTATAGCTCAGTTTCACTAGGAAAGGTTAGTTTTTATTTTTTTTAATCTTGTATGTCAAGGGCCATTAATAGCTTGGATTAAGTGAATGTAAGATGAAAATATTACATAGAAACCATTGCACCTAGCAACTTTATATTGCTTTCTTTAGAATAGTACATTACAACAAAGGAGCAGTGTAATGGTATCTCCAGATTGTGTATTGGTACAAAATCAAAAGAGGAATATCAATGATACCCAAAATTGGCATTATTGACGACAACTTTAGTAATGATTGATAAGAAATTTAGGAATGTGTCTCTCTGTCTCTGTTTCTGTATTGGCTTATTCCTCCTGGGAACTCTCCAGGCTGTTATGTCAAAACCATGTCTTCCAGGCTTGCTTCATGCTCCAAAAAACTTCCTAGGGCCTCTCCCCAATTTACTTTCTCATTTCCTCTCTCAAGATATAGGCTTCCCCTATTCTTTTTTTGTCTTTCTCATATATATTTCTTTATCTTTCTATCATCATGCATCCTCTCCACATGACCAGACCCACTGGGTAACACACACCCTGTATCTTTCTTCCATCTGTGTTATCCCACACCTCTTCTTTGTGTCTTGTTCTTTACCCCCTAGAGGTTCAGCCATCCAGTGATCACAGTAAATAATATACCTTCCAGGTTGTGCAAAAGTGTAATCCACTGAACAGTCACTATCTTTTTCTGATCTCGTTATGTTATGAAAACTGCATCATAACTCTGGATCATCTTTCTGAAAGCATGTGGTTTGTTAAAGGCTGAGATGGAATGTAATTAATGCACAGTATGTTGTTTGATGTAGCCTGCTAAAGAGGAAAGTTATTTGAAAAAGTGAGATTTTATTATGAGAATAATACATGTGTGTGAGTAGGTGGAGAGGAGGTACAATGGTTCCAGGTGAAAGTGGGTCTGCAGCAGGGATGTGTAATGTCACCATGGCAGTGCAGTTTGTTTATGGATAGGGTGATTTGTAAGTGAATATGAAGGTTTTGGGGAGAGGGGTAGGTCTACAGTTTGGTAGGGGTGGGGATGCTTTAGAGATGAATTAACTATTGTTTGCTGGTGGCAGAGTCAAGATAGAAACTGCAGTAACTGGCTTCTGAATCTAGGAGAGTGAAAGTTTCAAGTGAATGTGAATAAAAGCAAGGGCATCTGGTCTAGCTTTGGCAAGAGATGGGGTAGTTGGGGTGTGGATGTGAATGGAGAGAACGTAGAGGAAGCGAAGTGTTTTAGATACCTGAGAGTGGACATTGAGGAGGGTAAAGGGGTAAAGGCCCTGGAATCATTGACGAATGTGTGAAAAGAGAAGTCACTATCTTTGAGGGTGAACAGGGGCGTGTTTGAAGGTATAGTAGTCCTGGCAGTTTTGTATGGATTGATGATAGATCATAATGTATGGAAGAGGAAATATGTGTTGGAAATTAAATGTTTGAGGACATTATGTGGTGTGAGGAAGGTTGATAGAGTAGAAATGTTATGGTAAGAGAGTATGGCTGAGAGAGCTGAAGAGGGTACACTGAAATGGTTTGGTTATATGGAAAGAATGAGTGAGGAGAGGTTGGCAGAGAGCACATATGTGTCAAAAGCGAAGGCCTTAAGGAGGAGAGGAAAACTGAAAATTAGAGTTGGAAGGAATGAGTGGTAAAGGTTTTGAGTAATCAGGGCCTAAGCATGCAGTAGGATGTAAAGTGTGCACGGATAGAGTGAATTAGACCGAGGTGATGTGCTTTCAGTTCACTGAAGAGAACAAGAACATATATCTATTAATGTGGAATGGCTAGTATAACATAAAGCAGGTAATATGACTGGGTATAAGGAGAAAAGTTATAGTACCAGAGTGAGGAATAAAGAATTTTATTTGTAAAGAATTAGTTAAATTTCATTAAAAGAAAGTTATGGAGAAAGACTGAATGTAAAGAAGTAATAGAAATGAATGAAAGCATGTGGGAAGATAAAAAGATAGAATGACAATTTTACTTATTAGGAATGTTTTTGAAAAGAAATTGTGAGTTAGTGAAGTGTCACTGCAGTCTACATGTTGTTGATTTGTGGGTTTAGGAGAATGAGTAGGATGAAGGCTGAAGAGATTTCTTATTTATAAAGAATAAGTTGATTGCACCTCATCTGAAATGAAACTATCCTAGGCTCCCCTTGAGAGACAAGTTGAAAAAAATTTCTGCACAGGTCTGGTTAAAAGTGTGAATAAAGCCATAGGATGATTTTTTTTATCCTCATAGCCAAAACTTTAATTATTATGAATGGGAAATCAAAGAAAGTTTAATCTGCAAACATTTTGAATGTAATTTGAAAGTTGATGATGAAGATAAACATGCTTTTGACTGTTAGCTAGACCACACAGTACCCACCAAGCTGCTGTATCACATGACTACTGTGTGGCCATAGGGAACACAAGGATGAATACTTTTGATAACTGTTTCTTTCCTTACACCTTGAAGCTCAAGAACTCTTTACCCATTCATGTCTTTCCCAGTAACTATTCCCTGGCACTTTTAAAAGACATGTTTTTTCCTTCCTCCAAAAGTTGTAGATACTTCTCATCTCTTCCTTTTCCCTTTCAATAACCTTTTTATATTTTAATTAAGGCTCTGCTTTAATTTGGACTTTTGTCCTTGACGGGTGCCTCCAACATAAAAGAAAAGTAAGATAAAAAAGTGAAATAGAGAAAAGGAAAGACAATGAGCCATGAATGAACATTTCAGATTTGACTTTAAGTTAGGTTATGTGGATGATTTTGAAACTTGTTTTTACATTTTCTTTTCTTTTACATCCAGGTAGGCAAGATTTTAGCTGGAATGGAGGCAATGACCATTCGGGAAGGTCAGTTAAGCCAAGATGTGGGGTCTCCTCCTGAAAATATAGAATCATCACATGCAGATCCTTCCAAAGATATGATATCAGGAAACATAGTACATACAGGTTGGTGTCTTACAGGAATTTCATGAAGTTTATTATCTACTTTTGTTATTTGTTTTTTTTGGGGTACTGCCAGGAACAAACAAAGGAACCTCACGCTTTTAACCCTCTTGAATGTTCAGGCCCTGATAAACCAAAGCTTCCTTTTCTCCATCATTCTAGCTCCTTCTTGGTCTTCCCCTTGGTCTTTAGTGAAGTAATGTGTGAATATCATTTTGTAATGTCTCTGACTCAGGTAGGATATACGTACAATAAGTGATATTAACTTGAATTATGAATGAAATGTACCCCTGAAATGACATGATACACAGAAAAATTAAATAGTACAATGGAAAATTCTATCATCTATTATAAACTTTATTAGTATGACTGAAACATTGATTAATATGAGAATTCAGAATGAAAATTACTTGAACAATATGAACTGATAAGTGGACAGAGTTGAGAATAAACAAGGTGGAGAACAATCTGTGTGCATTGTAATTCTGAAATCAAGTAGTTAATGAAGGTAAATCTTCAGAAATATGAACTTTTTGTGGTGGGCATATCAGCCTTAAGTTCAATATAGTAAACATGATAATGTTCAGATCTTCCAAAACTAAGCTAGAAGAATTTAATTGGGGAGAAAGATTACTGCCCATGTATCTCCTACATGTCATAGATGGCGACCAAGAGGGACGAACAAGGGCTGGAAATCTCCTCCTGAAGTATCTCCCAAAAGATGGAATAGAGGAAAGCTCCAGATGAGGATCTTTTTCCCTCAAAGGCTGTCATCTGTTCTGAATGCTATCTCGAAAAGGAAAAGAGTGGAAGAGTAATTGCAGATAACCTTATACATTAAGTATGACCTCAAGATTCTGGCATGCTTGGGGCCAAACCTTTGCCAGAGTAATGGTGTTGCTTAACTCAGCTGGAATCAGCAGACTAATCACAAAGAATCACGTATTAGATCTATGCCCTCAGATTGGCATGTCCCTTCAAAGAATAGACTGAGGGAATCACGGAGTAGCACTGTTGAGATGGTGGCAGAGCTGTGCTCTTGTTTGGGCAGAAATGTAATGCAGGCCTGCCCTGGTCTACCCTTAAAAGTTAACTGCTGGTCCTAGGCAGCTTTCAAACTTTGCAGCTTGGCATGAGTTTGCTCCCATTGGTCAAGGCCCAAGATGACAGTTGGCCTATTTATGAATGGCATTGAAATTTCTCTATTAGCTGCAGTATGTTACTAATATAACAGACACATGAATGGGCAATATTATTTGTTCATTTGGGCTATACCTTCATGGGTGATACTAGCTTATTAGTAAAATAAGATAGTAGCATTCATGCTTCTATACACACATAGTAATTACAGTAATTAACATTGCTTGAAAGTAATTTTGGTTTAGTAATATCCCTGGTGTGTGAGTTACAAACTAGTTTGTGGTGATAGTCCTCATTACTAGTGATATTTACATGGCAGATATTCTTGCATATGCAATATTTTTTGCACCTTCTCACAGTCTTGCCATATCCTGCATGATTTTTCCTTCCCTCTGTACCCATCATTTTTTTGGGGTATGTCTTTGTCAGCACCACATTACCATCGCTTTGGTATATGTGTATATAAATTCAGCATAGATTTCAACAGTGCAGGTATGTGATGACTTCCTTTGTCACACCATTATGAACCCTGTTTTTCCTTTAAATTTCACGCTGTTGCATAAACTGTCCATTACCCTTACCACAAGTCTGTGTGCCTCATGCCATCTTTAATAATCCTCCAAATTTTTTAACAGGTGAGATTGCAGGAATGACCATGTCCCCAGAGCCTGATTTGGTGGCCAGCACAAAGAGCAGCTCAGGTAGTGACAAGTCCAATAGCCTCCCTCGGACAGCACAAGAATCTTCACCACCTGATTTACCATCCATAGAAATCTCCTCACAGCCACAGATATCTGTTTCTGAAGCCTTTCCTGGCCAGCACCTGCCTCATACTGAAC
>JAUUEG010177478.1:0-10337 GCA_032361445.1 Panulirus gracilis | reverse complement strand
TCATGTGGTATGATACCGTTTCCACGCACACTCGCTATCTTGATCCCTCTGGCAATGAGCCAAAATATGTATGGTTCTCTTTATACATATATCTAATCATCTGTCTACCAATATCTGACAGACATAGGTTGTATCATATCAGCATTACCGAGTACATGATATAGTTACATACTGATAGGTAATTTTTCAGTAAGACGACATAACGGTCAGAGTTCATTGTCGAAATGACTACCAGAGATAAATAGTCGTTTAATGATAAACAGTAAAGCCAAGAACCACATCAGAACTATA
Organism: Panulirus gracilis; assembly: GCA_032361445.1. Taxonomy (NCBI): domain Eukaryota; kingdom Metazoa; phylum Arthropoda; class Malacostraca; order Decapoda; family Palinuridae; genus Panulirus; species Panulirus gracilis. The sequence continues at coordinate 10,046 of JAUUEG010177478.1, read as the reverse complement.
TTTCCTCATGACTCATTTGTTGCCTTTTTCTTAAGCCTGATCATGTGATGATATACATTGTCATCTTACCTCTTTTTATGCACGGCGTCTTCCTTTATTTTCTTCAACAGGTTTTGAAGTTTTGTGGACAGCTTGCTAAGGTCAGCTCTTATTTTAGGATCTTGTTATGCATCACTTAAGCTGATGCCAGTAACAAAGGATGACGTCTTACAGGACTTGACAGAACTGATGAGAGATGATGGTGAGACTCGTGTCTTATTGGTACAGTAGGATCAGAAGTGAGGAAAGAAAAGAATAACTTTATGGAAGAGATAAAAAGAACAATAAAGCTCCTAAAGAATAAAAAGCTATTGGGGTAGATAAAGCGATGAAGGATGTCCCTCCATATCCTAAACGTTCATTTTGATGAATTCAAGAATAACATGGGATCGCACTCGGAGGAGCAAGGATGTGTCTGATGACAGAGAGGCAGATGTAAGGTGTTTTGGTCGGGGTGGTGTGTGAAGTGAGAGAGTCAGGGAGCGTGGTTTGGTTAAGAAAGAAGATTGTAGTAAACCATCAACGAGAGGAAAGAAACTTGGCATCAGGTGCTTCCCAGGTAATGGGTAATGAGTAATGAGAGAAGCTGGTGCCATGATGCTGTTATACCTTCATGGTCCACGTCTGAGAACATGGAGGAACGCTCGGTACATACAGAGTAGATGAAAGACTTTATTGTGCCACTGTAGAAAGAGTCTGAGGCTGACAGCAGAACTGAATACCAGATCAATCATGGTGTGAAGTGCTCACTGTGAAGTCTCTAACAGCAGCAGTATATAAGGACAGAGTGGGAACCTGGAAGAGAGATCTGCAGAAAATGAGAAAAATTTGAAGCGAGTTGGTCGGGTTTTAAAGTGTCAGGAAAATCCAGTTAGTGGAAGTAGTGAGGCAGAGTGTGGGAGACAGTGGTGTTAGCCTGGATGAGTGTGTGGAATGTGCAATAAACGTGCCATGCGAGGATGTTGCCGCTCCAGCTATTCATCTGTACAGCTTAAAGCGCCATAACACTTCGCATAAACAAGGAATAGACTTGAATTAGCTTTAGCAAATTAAAGAAATGCATTCATTGCAGCATAAACCTGTACTGTTTCATTAAGAGTGATTCGAAAACTATTCTTTCTGTTACTAAAGTAACAGTATAAACAGCGAAATTGTGGGATTATTTTCTTATTTTTGTCTTTACCTTTATCTATAACCTTTCTTCCATCGAGAGTCAGGTATTCGAACAAGTAAGGAGCTCGAATTAAGATCTTCATTTTTTCTTATATTTCGTTTTTTTTTTTTCCATGCAGCTGAGTTGGTCATGCCATTTCGGTTACTATGAAATACTCGTCAATTGTATATTTTTGTGTTTTGATATCACTATATAACTCTGTTCACAATCACTTTATATGTCAAAGTATTTTGTTGCTGGTCATCTTCTCTGGCCAGGGTCATGTGTTCACCAAAATGTTTCTGAAGTGTCTTTATGTGTGTAATATATCACAAATCTCACTACTGTTGTTATGATTCTGCTCTTGCTGGTGTTCCAGTTAGTCTCTCCAGGTACAGATGACCTGTACCATACCAGGATATACATGCTACTGTCACACTGGGATATCCTTCCTTCGTCTATAGTCTGAGGTAAGTCTTGTGGATCATGTACGACACATACCTGAATCCTACTTAGCTTAGACGTTCCCATGATCAGCTGAACTATATCCTGTTGTTACCCACACGACAGCTGACTACAGTATGTGGTTTTATGTCACAGTTCTAACTTAACTACAATATACCATACATGTAAATATTTCATATTTTGTTTCACGTGGCAAATTTGTGTCATTATTCCATACCGCGCGAGTTTTCCTCGCTGAATCTGCAAGCTCACGGAAAACATTCAAAATTCACACTCACATAAATCATATGCAAATGTTGTAGCATTTTCGTGCTCCTGTATGCCTGCTGGTCCCTGATATCTATTTTCCATATCGACCATCTGTTTACGAGCCAAATAATGTGTCAGGTCACAAGAATTGTTCAAGCAACATAAGGTATGTGAGGCTTATCTTCCTCCGGCAATAGTTTCACCATCTGCATATCCCAGGTACCACCGTAACACCCACCAACTTTAACCAAAACCGTAATATATGCAACTATTATCACAAACACAACCATTACAACAACCATCATAACAGTTATAACAGCACTGACCAAATAATTCCGACACTTAGCATGAAGGCGATGTGGGTCATCCTCGTATTACAGAACGATGGTTTACCAAGTAATAGTTTACATACATACCATGGTAATTTGTGGTATAATTACGCATTAATGATGTTAGATACATTTATTTATTTATCTGTTAGAGACTTTATACTTGATGTATCATAGCAAAGCTGTTTTTGTGACTCGAAATGTTGTTTTGTGTATCAATGAAGAAACAAAGTGCCTTATCGATGGGACCTATTTGTTGATCACAGACTGGCTAATGGTGTATGAAATACGTAGTATTATGAGAGAACGAGTTACATTGTTATTCCATTTGCATGTTTGAAACTTAGCACTAGAATCCATTCTGTAGTTATAGGATAACTTTATTCTTGGAAAAGCTCTTTCTCTTATTACTGAAGTAATCATACATACTGTATAAGGTAATGTATTTAGTCAGTAACGTACCGTCATAAGAGTTAACAACTGTACGATGGGCCACTGAAGTAGTTTTTCTTTTTCCTATTTTCATTAACCACAATTTTGGTCCTTAACTTCCATCATATAAATATTTCATCTCACATTCGTCAATCCTCCTCCTACTTTCTTGTGTTGGTAATATGATTCTCTCACCGGCGTCCCAAACCTGTTCCACTGTCATAAACCCGTCCCAGTTTCCCAAACCCGACTCAGTATCACAACCTTGACCAAGCGTGCCAAACCTGATTCTGCTTCCCAAACCTGCCCCAGTGTCCCAATCCTGACCCGGCCTGCCTAACCTGTCCCTACGTCCTAAACCTGTATCGACGCCCAAAATCTGTCCCAGTGTCCCAAACCTGTTCCAGCGTCCCAAATCTGTCCCGACTTTTACAACCTCTCCCAGGGTCCAAAACGTGTCCCAGTATTTCAAAGCTGTCCCATCGTTCGTAACTTGTGCTAGTGTCCCAGACGACCCATGTTATCCCCATTCTGTGATGACTTTCACTAAGTTGTGACGTGTGTGGTGTGCCAGCCAGACATCATCAGGCTGTGTCCTCGTTAAACATCTTACCTGCCACATCAAATATTATGTTTGCCTGACAAATATTTGCAGTAAGCTCAAGAACTTTATCTTTATATATTTATGAAAATCTTTTTTCTTTCATTTTTGTAAAGCAGTTTCTCCAGTGTATGAGTAACATGGGAACACAGTGTATGTGGAGAATATTTTCAAGTATTTTCCTGTAGTGACGTGTGAAGATTTATCATCAAGTTCATTACCAATGGAATCAAGAGACATGAAGAAATCTTAGGACAAAAACTGTACTTTGTAAAATTATAACACTTAAGTCAGTTGATTATCACAAATCATAATCATAACTAATGAAAGTTTACCAAGAAATTCATGAGCTTAAAGAATATTGTCAGGACGTTCCTAAGATGGAGTCAAGTCCACACTTAGGGATAAGTAAGCCTAGGTAGGAGGTGTGAACCCCTTCATTATATCTTGTTACCTTAACAAACATTAATGTCATTAAACACACAATGTACAATGCATCATTTCTGCACCAGACACTCCACTTAATGACTGACTCATTACCACTAGTGTGACTCGCCGTCTTTGCTGACAGATCTAGACAGAACATTTAATATAAAATTCATAAACTTAGCAACGTGATGCACTGGGATCTTCATGGACTACGAAATTTCAGCTTTGTCCTCTGGCATGCAAACTATTATCATTGACCTACGTAATATTCTTACAAGGTGTCAGTAGAATTATAATTGAATATCATGTACATAAGAAGATAAAAGAAGGTGCAATTCTATCTTTCACTTTCTCCAAACCTGAAGTCAAAGGTAAGTCGTCTGTGTGGCCACAACACAGCTATCGTCCTGATATGTATGATCTCACAGCCCAAGATATAGACGACTTCTACTTGTAAAAGTGATAGGAGTAGGTAGCTATGAGTATACGAATATATTACTTCATCGGCAAGTAATAAGGGCCAATTTACCAAAAGGAAGCAGCAAGAAACAAACTAGAGTTTTGTGAAAGTTGTTGGGGAAAATTTCACCAAATATTGAAAGATTTTTGCATCGTGAACATATGTCTGTGTATGTATATGTATATATACGTGTGTGGCGTTTATGTATATACATGTGTATGTTGGTGAGTTGGACTATTCTTTCGTCTGTTTCCTTGCGCTACCTCGCTAACGCGGGAGACAGTTGATCAAATGACGCTGAACCAAAACACAAACGTTCTTATACATGGAAGTGAAAACAAGACGATAGTTATCGATGCCTTCATAAGAAGCAGGAGACTATCATGCCTCATGACGAACGTTTGCCATCCCATCAATTTATTCTGTCGAAGTTCTAGTATCGCGTCGTGAAACGGCTTAACAAGCAAAGCCTTAGTAATCACAGTGTCCACTTAAACTCCTCATATCTACATCAACTACAAGTTCCTGAATCAAAACATCGTCTAAACTCAGAACAAGTAAGTGTGATCATGTGTTGTAGGTCTCATGACCATTTCCTAATTTGAAAATATTCAACAGCGTCGTTCCACCCGATTTAAGTTGTTCACTATGATTACTGATACTCAAATACGTGTAACAATATGATTACACACACATACACACACACACACACACACACACACACACACACACAATAGTCCTACCCAGTCATGGCAGCCCCGCAGACTCTACAGAACCTCAGCAGTTTGGTAACCCTTCCTCGGCCTCCCACTGTCACGTAAGCTCCCTGGACTTTGTCTACCTCAACTCTGAGAATCAAAAAGTAAAGCCGACTCATCTTCACTGATTTCACCCATTCTTCCAACATCGTCAACCATAACTGTCTAAATTGTCAGCCATATCTTAATGACCAAGGAAACCATTTAGCCAGGGCTTTGGAGAATCTCATTCCATAGTTTGCCGACTTCCTCAGTGAGCGTCGTCAGTCTGTACATTTCCCTGGGGCCATCTGCCCCTACCTATTCCTCAACTCTGACGTCCCACAAGACACAAAGATCAGAACCTTTTGCTTCTGTCTCCTCATAACTGATGCCTTGATGGATGATGCATCTCTAACTTTGAGGCTAAGGAGAGAAAAGCAATAGGTGGAAAGTATATTTTGTTTACTTTGTCTTTTGGGTCTCTTTTGGTTCTCCTTATTGTAATACTCACGACAGGGTCATCCATGAACACAAACTTGGTCGTACTCACTACTTTACAGAGATGATGAGTAGGTAGCCAGAGACTCACTACAAGTCTCCTGTGTCAGCCCACAGTGAATGAATGGAAAGGATCAAACTGCACTTGTAAATCGAGATCATAATTCCCCACGTGGCTTAGTTTACATTTCACTGACATTCAAAATTCTATGGACTTTCATGATAGACAAAATTTTTTCTGTAATGGAACTAAAGATCATACTGGAATCCAGACGAACTACTGGATGTCCTCTTTTATCTTAATGTTTTATCTCGATCTGGTTTATGGTCCCTCACTTAGTTAACAAGTCTTTCCATTAACAGACAGAAAACTACCAAGTAGTTATAGAGACAAAAAACGATATAACTTACAGGCTTTCACGTTACCCATTTCCTCACACGTGCATTCCAACATTTTACTTGGCTGATTAACAATATAACAACTCGGATGAGATAGAAAATCTAATATTCTAACATTTTCTTCCATTTTCTTTTGTAATATCCTCTTCATCGCCACAATCCCAATTATCCTCCAATACAATCCTCCCACACTCTTCAGCTCCTTACAACCTTCCTGTAAGAGAATGATAAAGGTTCCTCAATGTTTGATTTCCAGCCACCTTATCCTGGACCTGGTAAATATGGGCGTAACGGCAGTAAGGCGACTAAGTCGCTTATCTCACTAGCGCAGGTTTCATTGAGGAGTTTGTAACGACCTCAGAGCAATGGTGAAAAGACGATATTTTATGAGAGAGGAGAAGTATTGATATTGGCCAGAGTTCCACACGAATCCTGGACCAACTTTGTAAGTTTAGGATACCTTCTTCCGACCAGCGAGGGTTGCTTTCCACTACTACAGAGGGTCCCATGATATTCTTACCTAGAGAATGTTTCTTTTCTTCAGGAATATCAGAAAAGAAAGAACGGTAAAAGAATGAAAAGAGCATGATGTCTGATTAGTAATTTTCTTCATTTCATCACATCCTAGAAGATGTGAATAACGTAAGTGATCAGTATTCCAGAAGACAAAATGGAATAACAACTGAATCTTGAATGCATCATTCTTTCTCATTATGTTTTCTTTCTAACTGCCATTCTTTCTCTGACGAATCTATTCGTGCATTATGAGACACGATATGATAATTCGACCCGCTGGCAGAAATGTCTGAAAATATCACCACTAAAGAGAAAATGTAAAGGCACACATCCTTAACCAATATTCCTTTAAATTCACTGGTAAATGTTCCATTCCTGTCTCTGTTAAAGGTTCAGAATTATAGCACACTTTCTTCTCCGCTAGGGTGAGTGTCTACCCATCTTGCAACACAGAGAAGTATACACAGCTTCATGTAATAAGCTTTCGAAAAGGGAAGATCTGTCTCAGTTCTTTATGCATAAAATGATGAAGTTTATCAAAATCTTCGAAATGTGTACACGAAATAGGTCTTTCCATATCCTGATGATAAGACGTAACAATCCGCAGAAAACAAGAGACATCCTCATATAACTCAGATTGGAAGACCTGATAGGACAAAAGCAGATCTTAATCCTTCAGTTGAGAAGCCCTATAAAAATGCTGAGGCCACATCAGTGGGTTTAACTGATTCTGTTCACCACAGAGCCAGACGCTGACAGTAACATTTCTCCCATCATATAAAGTTCTACTGCTGTATGCTATACTTATTCAGGACACAGGCTTGGTATAAACCAGGAAAAGAAATGAAGAATGGCAATCAAGCCGAAACTGTACAACTGCGAGCTATGAGCTCGAAGATTTCATCATATTCTGCTTGCAGGAAGGCCTGGTAGTGTGTTATTAGAGGTTAAAGGTAAGATAACAGGAGTCAGCAGGTGAGGGCATTAGTGCAGAGTCTAGGCCTCCTGACCCGACGTCCCAGACGTTGACCACTGGAAGCTTATCCTCCTTATCTCCGTCACACAGGTCCTACCTGACTCTTACCGACGTCGCTTTGTTTCCTGCTGAGGACGGCTTTGTTTCTTGATAATAACTTAAGTTAGTGTTTTCTTTCATTTCAGGAACTTAGGGTTTCTTTCATGATGATAACTTAATGTTTTCTGTCATGTTAGTAACTTAGGTTAGGGTTTCTTTCATGATAATAGTAACTTCGGTTAGGGTTTCTTTCTTGATAATAACTATGTGTTTTCCTTCATGTTAGTAATTTAGGTTAGGGTTCCTTTCATGGTAATAACTTAGTGTTTTCTTTCATGTTACTGACTTTGGTTAGGGTTTCTTTTATGATAATATATTAAGTTTTTGTTTTCTTTCATGTTCCTAATTATGTTACTAATTAGGTTAGGGATTCTTTCATGATAATTCATGGGTTAGTGTTTTCTTTCATGATAATTCATGGGTTAGTGTTTTCTTTCATGATAATTCTTGGGTTAGTGTTTTCTTTCATGTTAATAACTTGTAAATGTCCCGCATGATGTGTCCCCATACCGTCCCAGATGGTGCGCTCCAATACCGTTCCACGTGGTGCGTTCCCATACCGTCCCAAATGATGTTCCCATACCATCCCAGTTAGTGTGTCCCCATTACGCCACATATAGTCTCCCTATATCGTCCCACACGATGTGTTATCATAACACCCCACCCGTTGTGCCCCCATATCCCACACGATGTGCTCTCACCGGCCCACACGGTGTGTCCTTATATAATCCCACATGATGTGTCCCCATACCATCCTACTTAGTGTGTCCCCATTACGTCACATATAGTGTCTTCCTATATCGTCTCACATGATGTTTCGTCATACTATCCCACACGTTGTGTCCCTGTATCATCCCACACGATGTGCTTCCATACTGGTCCACATGGTGTGTCCTTATATGATCCCACATGATGTGTCCCCATTTTTTCCACGAGGTATGTCCCCATACCGTCTCACATGGTGTCTCCAGACTATATCATATGGTGCTCTTCATGCCGTGCCACATGGTGTTTCCCCATATCGTCTCACATAGTGTTCCCCATATTGTCCCACATGATGTGTCCCCATAACGTTCCACACAGTGTGTTCTGATACCATCCCACACGGCGTGTCCCCATACCATCCCATATGGTGTGCCCTCATATCGTCCCAAATGATGCGTCCCCAGACCGTCCCAGGTGGTGCGTCCCAATACCGTCCTACATAGTTTGTTATCATGCTGTGCCACATGGCGTGTTCCCATACCATCCCACATGGTGTGTCCCCATGCCGTCCCATGCTGTCCCATAGCATACCTTCCTACTCCTCCTTCTCAGACATCACGTACACTGTGCCCACAGTGCCCCCCAGCGTAGCTAACAATGCTACCCTCCCCACAGTCTCCCAAACCGTACCCACAGTCTCCCACACCGTACCCACAGTCTCCCATCGCCGATCAGGAGGGCGTCTTCCCACACCCCTCTCTCCGCAGTACCCACACAACTACCTACGGTTGATCTTGTTTACCGTCCTTCATGGCGTCTCTCCTCATCACGCACACCATATTCTCCCCACCCTACGTCGGGGTGTCTCCCCACACCATAGTCCACATTGTCTCCAGACTGCATCCCCTCCTGTATCGTAACGCCGTCTCTCATAGTGTTGCCACACACAGTACCCTTCGGTGTTCCCACTTACCGTCCTTTAGAGCATCTCCGCACCGTGCCCCTCTATTCCTCACACTGATTCTCTCGTTGTTTCCACACACTTTCTTTCATTGTCTCAAGAATCAGTTCCCTTAATGTCTCCACACATTATTCCGTAGCGTCTCCACACTTCCCTCCTTCACAGTGTTCCCATCCACCGTCCAAGAGTGTCTGCATACCCCACAATATTCGCCATAATGTCACTACAGACTACACTCTACATACCTCCACACCGTCCCCATAGGTGTCCTCATTTACCATATTTCACATGTCCCAACACCGTCCTTTACTGTGTCCCCACGTATCATCCCCCACAAGTCACCACACCGTCCCATATAGTGTCCTCACGTAGTAACCTCCACATGTCCCAGTCATCCTCTAGAATGTCCTCATGTATATCTTCTACATGACCCTCCACCGTCCCTTGCTGTGTCCTTACGTCCATCTTCCACATGCCTCCCTTACGTACATATGTACTATCCTGCACATGTCTCCACACCGTCCCCTAGAGTGTTCTTTTGTATCAACCTCTACATATCCCTCACCGTCCCATAGATTGTCCTTATGGAGAGACCTCCACATGTCCCCGCACTGTCCCCTACTGCGTCCTTATAAACCATCCTTGGCATTCTTCCTCACCGCTTCCATGAGAGTCATTATGTACCATCTTCTACAAGTCCCATGTTGTCCTCGAGATTGTACCATCCCCCACATACCCTCACACCTTCCCTAGGGTGTCCTCACGCACCATCTGCCACATGTCCCCATGCCGTCCCTTATGATGCACACCATGTTCTCCCCTCCCTGCGTCAGGGTGTCTTCCCACACCATCCTCCACATATCCTCACACAGTCCCCTCCAGTGTCCTCACGCACCATCCTGCACACGTCCCCACTCCGTCCCCTGTAGTCTCCAGGCACCATCCTCCTTCCTGTCCCGAGGCCGCTCCTCACAGTGTCGCCAGGCCTGGTGGTC
>JAUUEG010177366.1:3691-16106 GCA_032361445.1 Panulirus gracilis | reverse complement strand
TTATTACCACACATCTCTCTTACCCTTACATTACTTACTCGATCAAACCACCTCACACCACATATTGTCCTCAAACAATAATTGACACTTTTTATTTTCGCACATCTCTCTTACCCTTTCATTACTTAGTCAAACCAACCTACACCACATATTGTCCTCAAACATTTCATTTTACAACTCAATAGGAGAGTGTGACTCATGTTTGGGGAGTATGGTTTCTGAGGGATGTATGTCCGGAGTGTAAGAGGTTCAGGTTGGGTTGGGAGATTGAATATTTAATTATTGCCAGATTATTTCATTGTGCATGTGTTTTGTCAGTGTTTTGTTTAGATGGGGTGAGATGTGTAAGTACAGGTTACTAAGTGTGAGGCAGGGGCAAACTTTTCTTTCTACCTTGGAGATTATCTCTTGAGTGGTAAGTTGGGAGGGATCTAGTGCTGTTGCTTAGAATTGAGTGCTGAACATGTTCAGGTGGGAATGTACTAGGAGGATTGCTGTTTAATTGTGAAGGTGTTATGTGTTTGTAGTTGTAGGCAGCCAGTGATTGTGTAGTTTGCATAGTTAAAAGTGGAGCAGATGAATTGTTTGTATAGGATGTTGAGGGATTCTTTTTGTCCACATCTGGTGCCAGATAGTGTTCTGAAGGCATTTTGTTTGTGTTGCTTTTGTTTTGTGTTGGGGAGCGAATGTTGTGTGTGTTGATCAAAATACCATTATTTGTTGTCGAGTGACTGTCCATTCAAGGTAAGTGGAGTTATGTGAGCTGGATTCATGTCTGTCTGGGGTTAAAAGCATGACAAGATTTCTGTGGGTATGCTGACATGTTGTAGGTGAGCCATTATTACAGTTGTGTAATGTAGTGCTGCATGTTAGGTGTTGCTTCTTTGGCTTCAGGATGTAATCGTGAGGTCATCTGTCTACAACAGGACTTTCACATTGTGGCTTTCCCAAGGTAATGGAAGGTTGTGTAGGAAGAAATTGAAGAGAGATGAAGAAAGAACTGCTTCTTAGGGAAACTCCATTGTAGACTTGGTAAGTATTTATCATTGTTGTGGAAGATTGTGTCTTGTACATTTTGTGCAGGATATGTCCATAGACAGTGTCAAATGCTTTGTTGATGTCTTTTGCCTCTATTTCTGTGTGAGAGGTGGGGTTGTGGTCGGTTAAATCCATCTAGGATAAGTTTTGTAAGCTCATTTGTTTAGTGTTTGGGTCTTAAGCCATGCTGAGTGGGTAAGACTAGGATGTTTTCTTTGATTCTGTTGATTATTTTTTTTTTTTTTACAGAGATTGGATACAGAGGATAGATGTGATATAGGGTAGTAGGAGGAGAGGTAGTTGGGTGGTTTAGAGGGTTGTAGGATTGACATTTATGTTGGCAGGCTTACAGATGTTTAGGATTTTGCTGTGTTGCCAGGAGTAGTTTAAGATATCTGCAAGTGCCTGGGTTGCAAATGAGCCTTAGTGTTGTATGTGAAAGTTTGATATGTTGTTAGGACATGTAGGAGGAGAATTTTCTAAGATTTTAATTGCATTGCTGTTATCATTGGGAATTAAGGGTGATGGGTGGGCAATTGTTTCAGGCTGGATTTTGTGTAGGTTTTTCACAACTTTTCTGTTAAGGGGTGCTGTTGGTTTGTGTCTGATTTTTTTGTAGTGTCTCATGAGGATGTTTGTGTGTATGTGTCTTTGGAATGGCTCAGGAGTCCTTCATGAGTTGGGGCTGGGCTGGTGCAATAAGAGTGGATTTTGGTTGGTTGGTTGGTTATGGATTTTGAAAGGTAGTTTGTTTATCAGTAGTTCTTATCAAGGATCATGGGTATGTATATTGAGCCTAGTGGGCATTGGAACCTCTACAGAGGTAGGTGTTGGGCATGATGTTAAAGGTTCTGAAGTTGGGGAGTGTTTCTTTGGGGGGATGTGGAAAGTTGAGATATGTAGATGTTGATTATGGTACTGCAAAGTTTTATTTTTATGGATTGTATTTTTTGGGAGTAGTCATTTGTGAACTGTATTTGTGATGACACTGGTGTTGGAGAAAGATATAGTTTGATGAACGAGTGTTATGAGTCTTCCTCCATGTCCTTTTTCTTGTCACGTTTTACAGTTGTATAGTTACAGAAAGGTGGGAGGTTCGTTCTGGGTGTGTCTGGTTTCTTGGATTAAGGCTGTGTTCTCTGAGATGGTTATTTTTTTGTGTTCATTCCCTATGCCATTGGTATTGAGTAGCAAGATGTTTGGTTTGTCATTAGTTCTTCAGGGTAGAATGAGTTGTGTGTGAAAATTGAGAACGTGCATTCTGTGCTGTCAATTATTGGGAGTTTAGGGTGAGCTGATGGGGTATTGGGGGTTGCTGTCTGAGTGGTTGCTAGCTACATTTCCAGTGTTTTGAATAGTCTTTAATGGATAGGGGTGATGTGCAGTGATGATACCACGGAGTGTGGGTAGAGCATCTGATGGAGTAGTGCTTTTTAGTAATAGGCATTTAGCACTGTGAGCAGAAGTATGATGATTATCCATGGTTAGGGTTAATGTCGCTAGCTTGCATTAGTGGTTGGGAAATGATGACCCACCTATCATCTTGTAGTGAAAAAATGTGTGTGAGTGTGTAAGATGTATGGGTGTGACCTATGGTCCAGCATAACAGACAGGGACAGCTCAAAGCTGTGTTCCACACAGGAGTAGGGATATGAGAGACCTCTTGAGGCAGAAAGGCATTGCAGGGCTTGACTCCTTTCAATGGCATCTCAGTATTCTGGAGAATAATCTGGAAGCTACTGCAGATGGAACCTCTCTGGTTGTCTTTTAACCTTTTTTTATATTTGTTTACCATTTCCTTGTCATATATATAACAGGGTAAGAGAGAGGCATGGTAGTAAGAGAAGTCTTTATATTAACTTGTTGATAATTACCCAAGGAGCAGTTTGTGTGAAAGAGTCCTGTTGTTAACTAGGACCTTTTTCTATGGGCTCATGCAGCAGGCTGCACTACATCCAGTGACAGAGAAGTGTAGACTCTTTGAGAGTGAGAAGTTCTTTGACAAGATATGAGAAACTGCAGAAGTTGGTGACTGAGTTTGGGAGATTGTGAGCAAGGAGGAAGTTGTGTAAGTCTGAACAAAAGGAAGGTTATTAGGTTTAGCTGGACAGAGGGACAGGTTAGCAAGGGTGTAAGTTTGAATGGAGAAAATCTGGGAATGTGAAGTGTTTCAGATACCTGAGAGTGGACATGGCAGCGAATGGAACCATAGAAGCAGAAGAAAGTCATTGGGTGGATGATGGGCTAAAGGTTGTGGGAGCTTTGAGGTAGGTATGGAAAGAAATGGGTATGTTTGAAGGTATAACAGTTCCAATAATGTTGTGTGGATATGAGGCTTGGGCTATTGATGAGGATGTATGGAGAAACTTGGATGTGTTGGAAATGAATATATAACAGCATGTGGTATGAGGTGATTTGATTAAGAAATAAAAGGGTTAGAGAGAGGTTTGTTAATAAGAAGAGTGTGGTTGAGAGAGCTTAGGGGGATGTACTGAAAAGGTTTGGACATAGAGAAAGAATAAGTAAGTAGAGGTTGACAAAAGGATATATTTGTTAGAAGTGGAAGGGACAAGGGAAAGGGGGAAACATAATTAGAGGTGGAAGGATGGAGGAAAAAGATTTTGAGGAAGTGGGGCCTGAACATGAAGGAGGCTGGAAGGCATGCACAGGATAGAATGAATTGGAACAATATGGTATACAAGGGGTGACATGCTGTCCATGGACTGAACCAGGGCATCTAAAGCAGCTGTGGAAAACTTTGGAGAGGCCTTTGGGGCCTTGTTGTGATAGGGGTCATAGTTTTAGTGCATTGCATACGACATCTAGAGAATGGATGTAAGTGATTGTGGTGTTTTTTGTTCCTGGCACTACCTTGCTAGCATGGCGAAGTATGAAAGGAATAAGAGCAAAGGTATTAGGTTCAGTAGAGTTGAGGGACAAGTTAATTGGGATGTAAGTTTGAATGGAGAAAAATTGGAGGAAGTGAATTGTTTTAGATATCTGGGAGTGGACTTAGCAGTGGATGAAACCATGGAAGCAGAAGTGAGTGAGTCACAGGGTGGGGGAGGGGGCGAATGTTCTGGGAGTGATGAAGAATGTGTGGAAGGAGAGAATGTTATTTTGGAGAGCAAAAATGGGCATGTTTGAAGGAATAGTAATTCCAGTAGTGTTATATGGTTGTGAGGCATGGGCTCTAGATAGGATTGTATGGAGGATGGTGGATGTGTTGGAAATGAAATGTTTTAGGACAATATGTGGTGCTAGTTGGTTTGATCGAGTCAGTAATAAAAGGGTAAGGGAGATGTGTGGAAATAAAAGGAGTGTGTGTGAGAGCAGAAGAGAGTGTGTTGAAATGGTTTGGACATATGGAGAGAATGAGTGAGGAAAGATTGACAAATAGGATATATGTGTCAGAGGTGAAGGGAACAAGAAGCAGGTGACCAAATTGGAGGTGGAAGGATGGAGTTAAAAAGAGTTTGAGCGATCGGGGCTTGAACATACATGAGGGTGAGAGGCATGCAAGGAATAGAGTGAATTGGAATGATGTGGTATACAAGGGTTGACGTGCTGTCAATAGACTGAACCAGGGCATGTGAAGCATCTGGGGTAAACCATGGAAAGGTCTGTGGGGCCTGGATGTGGATGGGGAGCTGTGGTTTCAGTGCATTACACATGACAGCTAGAGACTGAGTGTGAGAGAATGTGGCCTTTTTTGTCTTTTTGTGGCATTACCTCGCTGAAAGGGGGGGATGCTATTTCCTTTGTGGTGGGGTAGCAACAGGAATGGATGAGGGCAAGCAAGTATGGATATGTACATGCGTACATATGTATATGTCTGTGTATGTATATGTATGTATATGTTGATTTATATATGTATGTATATGTTGATATGTATGTATATATGTGTGTATATATGTGTATATGAGAGGATGGGCGATTCTTCATCTGTTTCCTGGTGCTACCTCGCTAATGAGGGAAACAGTGATTAAGTATGATAACATTCATAAAGAACTCTCTCTCTCTCTGTTATGACTGATAATATATATTAGTCTCAGCTAGGTCAAAGCAAGGCTTGCTGGCTGTTCAAATCTATCTAACCATCTCTGATGCCTGTTCTCTCATGGATCTCCTTCAAGGGGTGGCCACAGTAACTGAGTCTCCATAGCTAGTGAGCTCCTATGCTGCTTCTTAGCCTTTACTGCCTCACCCTTAACACACCACTGGCAGAGGGCAACTCTAGCACAGTGTTTGCAAAGGCTCCAACCTAATATTCCTCCAGACAAGTTCTACCTAATTGCCTAATGTTCCTAGCTGCTACTTCTACCTAATGCTCCTGCTCAAATGTTATTCCTATCCTGCCTAAATGTTCGAATCTAAAAAAAATAATATTTTTGCTGTGGTGACCATCAAATTACTAACCAACAAGTCACAGCAAGTAACAGGCTAGTCTTCCAACGGACTCACTAAAGGTTAATAGCTCCACAAAATTCAAGACAGAACCAACTGTCTATGTAAACCCATCGATAAGCACTACCTGTTCCCCCCACCATCTGCCTACATTTCAACTTGCCAACCTAAAATAAAATCTAAAGCCAAACAAAAAGTCAATAAAATCACAACACACACAGGGAAATCTTTTACCTCAATAATATCTCTCTTCATTATTTCATGTGTACGCAAAAAAGAGCCTTAAAATTTAAAAAGACACTTGTGAAGAAATGTTGATCACTTGGTAACAAGACATCAGTTCATCACCCCCTAATTGTTACCAAGAACAAATTACACTGGGACAAAAGAGCAAAACATAAAAGAAACTTAAGGTTAAAAACTCCTAAGAGATCTAGGTAAAACCAAATATGCCTTTTAGTCATCAATTATAAATTTTCTTTAACTAGTTTACATACTCTTAATGCAGAATTCTTATTCAAAGACAACAATGTGATTATATAACAAGTCAAACAAGAATCTCCTCTTGCCATGCTAGTCCATCTTGTGCTATCTTCAGCCCAAAATTCTACATTGTACTTCATCACACTAACAAAAGACTTTCAATACCTTTGCACAGTGCAAACTATAGACTACTTATTGCCTGAGATAGGGTCAAACCAGGTCACTTTGGGCCAAGGTACAGCTGTAGCAACATTCCTGCAAGGAAAGCAGTGAAGATACAAGGATCCACAAGTTAATGTAAATCAAAATCGCCCATTTGAGAAATTTCTCTACAGTTTGTCTTACATCTTGGTGATCTTCAAGCAACAAACTGGCAAATCAACATATATGCATTAATATGTACATTTGATCTATTTAGGCTATTTGATAAAAAAAAAAAATTAAACTGTCTTAGAAGCAGAGCTGTTACATTTTCACTCCAACTTTTCCAACTTTTAGGTGCCACTGTTCTCTCATCACCCTCTTTGTAAAGTCTTTCTCTCACCTATGCCTAATTCTTCAACTCTAGACCTCTTATCATACGGTACAATATCTGCATCTCTTTAATCTATCATTCCCACCGTTCTTTAAAGTACCAAATTTTACAGCCCAAAAGACGAATCGATTTTCCTTCAAAAAGCCTTCAAAAATGATGTTCCATCTTATGGGTAGAAGGTAAAGTTTTGGGTACCAACTGAAAGTATGTGAATATGGTTCGAAGACAATTTCCCAGTACTTACTAGCACTAATACCTTACACCTTGCTTTGCCTTACTGTTTTCTAATATCTTATCTACCCAAATGCAATTATCAGTGAAAAATTGTGGTTTGGAATCAAAGATGAAATACTTTTGAAAGCGTTCAAGAATGCGGAACTATAATGCAATGCAAAGGATGTTACTGAGGATGATCTCTTTCATGAAGATAGTGGCAGTTCTACGAGCCGTAATGATGATGACACCTTGAGTGAGGCAGAGATGACAATAGTGATGGTGAGGACATGGACTTTTGTGGCTTTGAGGATGCTTAAAATGACTGGTTTTGACTTTTCCTTATAAACTTTTTCAATGTATTGCTTTCAGCACTAAAAATTATTGTGTTTGAAATACAAGAAGTGATGTAACTAATGTTTCATACATCTTTATGGTGGAATCATGAATAGTATGGGGAAGGACCAAGGTACAGTGTTTGATCTGATCAGCAGACATGATGATGGAGTCTGTGTTCCTCTTAACTTCATCAAAACTATGTGTAATTTTAGCTGTTTATATGTTATGAAACCCCTGCTAATATGAATAAAAATGTCCTTTGCAACAATAAAACATTCAATCAGTATGCAAGGACACCTCAGCATACTTGAGAAGCAATTCATATTTTCCTTAGCTATTCTCTGTGAAATCATGGTGCATCTAATGGATCAGCGCATTTTTGATCTGTAAAATACATTACTCTCTTAACCTTTAGTAAAGCTTATCCTCAGTCACAAGCAATCTCCTAGATATATCTAATGCATGCTCACTTTCTAATTCCTTATCTCACTGTTAAGCTCCCTTTAATCTTCATTTGTGTTTTTGCCAAGATTCTTATTCAATTCAATTTAAATCAAATCCACCAACTTTTCTTTTTATCAATTGATACATTCCTTCATACCTATTCACTGTTTCCTGCCTTAGCAAGGTAGTAATAGGGAAAAGATGAAAAAATTACCTCATTTGCTCACATCTACTCTCTAGCCATCATGTATAATGAAAAAAAATCAGAACCCACTATCCAGAGCCAAGCCCGACAAATTATTTCTCTGATTTCCCCAGACTGCTTCATATCCCCTGGTTCAGCCCATTGACAGCATGTTATCCACTGAAAAATATGATCTATCCTATGCCCACCTCTTACCCTGTTGAATGTTTCAGCCCTGGCACCTTAAAACCTCACTCCATCCTTACATCTCCTTGCTACTGCTCCTCCTTCTTCTTCTTCTTCTTCTCTCTCCCTCTTAACTCTATCCATTTCTGCACACTAAAAATCATTCATCTGAAAACACTCAAGCTCCAATCAATTTCCATTTCCTTACCTAATTCCTTTTACACAACCTATTGTATGTCAAGGGTATGCCTTGTAGCAAGCTTTCTGCAATTACCAAAATTCAAAACAGCACTTACCAATTAGTATTAAATGAACTATTCTAATCAGATGCACACTGCCAATATCAAGCTGGAAGGAGTCAAACTTGTACCTATCACCTGCTATGTTACACATAAAATGCTAAGCAGGCTGAATCACTCTCCAGTGCTGTTGTCAGTGTTCATAATCTTAAAAATGCTGCACATTCATAACAGGTCAAGATGGTATCACTTCAATGCCAACATCATTAAAAACCAAGCAGGGTGCAGGTAAAAATGCTGAAGCAGTCACAAAGTTTAATACATAACTTGAAATTAGCCATACAAACTCTGTTATATGGCCTGCTGGGTGAGAAACCTTAAATAAAAAACCCTGATTACATTTGTTGTTCATCAGAATATATATGAGCAACATCTTTTATATATCTGTCTGTATCTATGATGTCTGTTTCCAACTGGAACTCCCTCAAGGTGGTGGCCATAACTAGTGAACTCAAGTGCTTCTTTTTAGCCTTTATGCCCCACCCTTAGCAGATCACTGGTAGAGGGTAACTCTAGTGCAGCGTTTGCAGAAGCTCCTACATATGTTCTTACTGACTACTTCTACTTAATGCTCCAGCCTAATATTCCTACCTACTACATCTACTTATGTTTCTACCTAATGCTCCAGCCTAAATGTTCCTACTATTTTGCCAAAAGGCAGGGCTAGCATATAGTGCTCTGCAGGAAAATCTAGAGTTATGAAGAATGAGTTGTTAAGTGTTGTCAAGTGTTATGTACAAAAAGGAGAGACTGTATGTTTGTGGACAGAATACCAGTAGTTCATATGTGGGTAAGGCAGAAAGAAAAGACAGCTACCTGGATCAGAGGAGTGCAACTTGAACACTAAAATGCAGCCATCAATAACCCTCTCAATACCCAGGCAGGTGGTTCTGGTAATATACCTCCCTGGTCACTGGCTGTCTACCAACTACTACTTACATCTTTTATAAGTTCCATAATGAATCATAACAAGAGAGTCAGGTATGATCCCTATACTGATTTCAGTGGTGAATGGAATGGTTGCTGCAAGTCTGAATAGGGAAAGCAGTTCCTTATGAGACAAGCCTCTGGTAGCCTGCAGTTGAGTAGTTAACAATTACATGAACTACACTTCAGGTCTCTTAAGTCAAACAATGTTCAACCTGAAATATCCGAGGCTCTAATATATGAAGAGGGAGGAAAAGGCATGTGGTTGTGAAGGTGAGATACAGAGGAGACAGGGGAGGGAGAAAAAGACAGTTCAGGAGAAAGGAGGAATGGAGAAGACAGAGAGTAAAGACAGAATAGACAATAAAGAACAAGGAAGAGTACTGGAGAATGGAAGCTGAAAGACGGTAAGGCAGAGAGGGCATAGCATAACAAGGGGAAAAAGAATCAAACAGAGAATAATTCATTTTGTTGCAATAAATTGCCAAAGACTTTTCTTTTACCTGTTGGACCATCACTGGTGGCAAGTGGACCCATCATGACCAAATGAATAGAGCGGATAATGTCCAAAAGACAGTAGTATGCCACACTGACACCATAGCCATCAGGTATTGTTGGAGGTTCTAGCTTGTCAAGCATTTCTAAGCTGTGATGGAAACAAAATAATTAAAATTTTCAAGTTTCATACATTCACCAAAAATTCTTAGGGTGTAAAACATAAAAAGAAATTTAAGCCTCTTCCAGCAAATTCAACTTACAAAGGAATACAATGTTAAAGCAGAACTGCAAGTAAAAACTATAAGACTCACCTCATATCAAAATCAAGTAATGTTACCAAAATATATGCTATGGGATGCACAAAGCTAGTCACTGTCAAGTTCAAGTCCTAATTTAATCTAAATGAAAAAATTCTCTCACAGAAGTGGCAGATAATATATTTTACAAATGGAGAAGCAGCATGAAGGTAAAGAAAAGTGAAGAGAATTGCATAAACTTACAAGGAGTCTTAAACATTTTGAATGTTAGTTTAATACTTACTTGACAAAATTCTATCTATCTATCTGATGTCTGTTCCCAACTTGAACTCCCTCAAGGGGTCAGCCATGGCAATAGTCTCCATAACTAGTAAACTCCAATGCCTCTTCATAGCCTTTAGTGCCTTACCCTAAACAGACCACTGGCAGAGGGCAACTCTAGTGCAGCGTTTGCAGAGGGCTTCCACCTAATGTTCCTACTTCCACCTACTACCCCTGCATAATGTTCCTACCTACTACTTCTACCTAATGTTTTTACCTATTGCTTCTATCTAAATGTTCCTACCAACTACTTCCACCTACTGTTCGTTCTATTTTGCCAAAAGGCAGAGCTAGCGCATAGTGCTCATCACAGGAAAATCTAGAATTATGAAGAATGAGCTGTATGAGTTGAGTGTTATACAGTATCATGAATGACAAGGAGAGACAGTTTGTTTGTGGACAGAATGCCAATAGTCCATGTGTGGGTGAGGCAGAAAAAAAGACAGCTACCTGGTTCAGAGGAGTGCAATTTCCCAGCCACTGAAGTGCTGGCTTACTACACAGCTGTCACAAACCCTCTCCACACCCAGGCAGGTAGTAAAATTCAACCTTACCAAATGAAGAGTATGAGGATCTAGTAGGATATAAGCTTCAAGATTCTTGTAAAAAAAAGGACAGGGAGTCGACAGTGTCCCTAGCTTGTTGCCAGAGTCCTACATAAGAAGAATAATCATGGAGACAAACTGTATGTTAGCAAATATCAAAATACTTTTCAAATACTATCTATCACCTACTTATGACCTGTGCAACTTATGATGATCAGCACATATGACCGAAAAGATATATTTAAAAAATAAAGATAAATATAAAAATAATGCTTAGTCGTATGTCTGCCAGTGCTAACAGCCGAGAGCGTATGATAGTGACTGTCAGACTGTCAGTGGGTTGGGATGGGCAAATGAACCAATGTAAATGAAGCAGTCAGAAGAAACCATGAAAAGGTCTAAGGGGTTGGTTGTGGACAGGAGCCCATGATTGCAGTGTATTACATGACAGCTAAAAAATGATCGTAAGTTAATGCGGCCATCCCTTTACCTGCTCCTGGCACTACCTGCTGATATAGGAAACAGTTACTAATTATGAAAAAAGTTAAAGTAAAGAAAATCCAATGTGAATAAAGTGTGAATAACTGGCATAAAGTAAATAAAGAGGTTTTGTAAGAGAAATGTAATACAGAAATGAAACTGAATGAAAAAAGTAATTCATCTCTAACAAGGGTAAAAACTCTGCCACCTGATGTGCTAACCAGCTTGCTGCAAAATAATTTTCTAAATAATAAGTACTCTGAGCCAATAAGCTACTTTAATGTTTTTCTCAGAAATTGGAGGAACATATTATGACTTTTAAAAATGAGCGTTCCTTGCAAAGAAAGATTCATAGACCAAGGCAAAAACAATTAAAGAAGCTAATCAGCCCAGGTCAAAAAAGCCAGTTATTAACCACATACACACAAACAACCAAGCAAGGCAAAAATTTCAGATGATTTGTCATACTTACACTGGATAAAAGGAATATCAATAAAGAAATAAAGGACAATTCATCAGAAACCATAAGGCTCGAAAAATCTGAAGAAATTATTGAGAAACGCGACCACAAATTATCAGTTTTAGGAAAAATAAAGAAATTCAGTAATCACATTCAAGATTATGAAAGGTGTTATCAGATAAGGACAAATGTAAGGAATTAAAGAAAAGAATACAGGCAATTGGCATGAAAACTGATTTAAATTTGATGAGGGATGCAGAAAAAACATAACCAGAGAAAAGATGGTGGGATGATGGAAAAAAAGACAAGGGCCTTTTCTAGATGCCCTAAAGGCCATTCAATAAGAAAAATGCCCATAATACAGAGTAAAGAAACTGATGAAAACAGCATGCAGGTAGCAGAAGTTGGATTAATTTCTGAAGATGATCAACAGACTTAGAACATGAAGAGTGATACAGTGGAATGGAGATCTGAAGACAATGAAATAGAAGTACACAGAAATTAACTTAAGGCTATAGAAATAATAATATGCACCATTAGAGAAGATGCAATCTGGGAAATCTATGTTCTTGGTAGATGACAGGTTTAGAAAACTGAAGTGCATATAGGATCAGTGCTTGTTGGCAAGAGGGGAGATTTCAGAGAAGACAGAAAAGTAAAGATTGACAAAACAGCACTGAAGTGCACCAAAAATATATGATTAGTAGTGCAAGAGGGTGAGATGTAATCACTGATAATTTTTGGGCTGGAATATATTTCAGAAAAAGAGGAAATGGCAATAAAAGGAGGAACGTTGTTT
>JAUUEG010177035.1:0-10340 GCA_032361445.1 Panulirus gracilis | reverse complement strand
TTGGGCCATTCTTTCGTCTGTTTCCTTGCGCTACCTCGCTAACGCGGGAGACAGCGACAAAGCAAAGAAAAAAAAAATCAGTCACGCTGACAGCATTTTATTTGAATCACGAAATGTGACATTCCGACAGAGAGCAGTTATTCTATGGCAATCCTGATTATGCGACGTAAGTACAAGTTGTCATATGAAGCATTCATACACTTTACACATAAATGCAGCTGTTATACTCACGTTTTAAGCTTAAAACTCGCTTGCTACAGTCTCTGAGTCGTGACTGTGTACCATATATATTTGAAGGTGTGAGGAATATATTTATTTTCACACATCTCATAACTAGTGAAGGAGACTATGTGTGTACTGTAAAGAAAAAGCCGCCTCGCGCACGGCTGACAGATCACTTGTCCAGCTAATCCGATCTTTCACCAAGGCTGATAAAAAGACCGCACCAGCCTTCTGAGTCCTAGATATGCACTCTATACCTCACATTTTGCGACGTGGGCTAATGCAATCTAGCGCCTGTGATGTTGAATTCACTGCCACTACGTTTGTGTCCCACACAAGAGAAAAATTGCGATACTGGGGGGAACTCGCCACGAGGTGGAGAGCTACTACACTAAGCTTCCGCAATCGCCATTGGAAAAGCAACAAACGAATCCAGTCCAAGTTACGGTGGGGGAATTGTCCCGTGGTCCGGCAACCAGTGCTTTCCCTTGAGCAACAGAGCTCTTCATAGAACAGTAGAGATCCCCATAGAGCAGTCCAACTCCTGCCTAATACAGCTGCGTTCATCTACAGCTGGTACGCCAGTGCACAACGGATAAGCCAGTCTACACCAGCTACATTGTTCTAAAACCGCTATAACATTCGATTTCTGCTACAGCACTTTACCACGGCTTCTGGGTATAGTTGCTATTGTAGTCAAAAGAATTACTCTTCTTTATAGTTACTTTACCTGTCAACAGCGGCTGTGCCATTCCTTAACTGCTACTCCCCTAGACAATAGCTACTTCAGCGAACTTCTGCCGCACTTTTGTAAAACGTCTACACGAGTCTACAGCTACACTGCTAAACCACAGTTCCACTTATCCCATCAACGGCTGCGCTACCTTCAGCTACACAGTTCTTATTACACTGTTTCCTGTTACGACCGTCAATAGCCGCTGTCTTCAGCAAGACTACGCCAGCTGAACTCATCCTCTACTACACCTGCTGAGCTACCTCTATCTTCCATAACTGCTTTCATCGTGCAGTGCAGATTTCTTCGCCAAAATTAGGCAGACAACATTCACTAGCTGAAAGCGAATCTTTGCTAAAACCCGATGTCCATTCAATACTCACAACATCCTATAGTCAATCAGTGATCACAAAACCCTGGATCTGCATTCTAAGCACCCTGAAGTCGAACCAATACTTTCAGCCCTCTATGGTTGCGTCAATATACTTACACAGCTCCAAGTTCGAATCAACTCTCCCAGCATTAGAAGTCAAGTATTCCTCAGAGGTCGAGTCTACCTTCAACACCCCAGGTCGAATCTAAAAGCCGGATTCGAGTTTATCAACTGGTACTAATGACGTCTTCCCTATATTTGATGTTTGACCAGGTATTTCCTTTCTAAACTCTTATTCTTTGGTTTCTCTCCTTCTCCTTCTTCCTTAATGCACTTCTATTCCTCTGGCCGATCCATCACAGTAGTCACTGATAGAGCGATTCCCCCCCTTCTACCCTATCGACAGAGGTGTTCCTCAGGGTTTTGTCCTATCGCCTATTCTTTCATCAACCTCACATAATCAACATTACAAAGTCTGCTCCCCAAAAGCTGAGGATGTTTTAAGGGTGTCATGATTATCTTTTTTTGTAAGCTAGTGTTTCAAATGTACCAAGTATGGATTACTGCTCACATATCTGGGGTGATTAATCCTCAACCCTTTCTGTCAACCAGAGAGGAATCAAAAGCCTTTGGTCTCATTAATTTTCCTGGCATCACCTTATTCATCCGTATGATGTTTTGTTGCTTCTTTCTCTCTGTACTGTAGGTACTATCTTGATCTCTGTTCTCATAAGCTGTTTGCATGTGTCCTTTTTCCCAAGACAAACACAAGTCTGCTGTTTTCCACATTTTTTCTTTGAAACTGGCCATGCTGGAATTAGCTGTTCTTTCCTTGAAAAGCAAAATTGTGGAATTCCCTTCCTCTTATGGTCTTACCCATTTCTTTTGACCTTTCAGAAGTAGGTCTAGAAACACCTGCAGAGCCCTGATTAAAGCCTCTTTTCTTTTCTTTACTTTTCTTTTCACCCGAGATAACCTTTGATTGGAGTAAAAAAAAAAACCGATGCCATGTCAGTCAATACAGGAAAAAAAAAATCTTCGCGTCTCTTTACACTACTGGGATTTTGAAATACCCTCAGATGTTACAAGCTTAAACTTCGAAAATCTTTCGATCAAGTTCCACATAAAAGTTTTAGGTAAAGTTAAAGGCAGCGGCATAGAAAACAGAATCTGCGCGTGGATTGCCTTACACTGAGCAAACATGGAATGGTAGAAAACATCCGACTGGCTCAGCGTGACAAGCGAGGTACCGCAAAGCTCAAAAGTTTTCCTATCAGTGTGAATGAACCAGGCAGGACGCACCGCTTGAATCTCAACATTTGCTGATGACTCGAAATCAGAGATAAAATCCGGGAAAGAAAAGAGGACTGAAGAATTCAGAGTGATTCAAACTGCTGATGTGTGGTCAGTGACATGGCTTATGGACTTTGGCTAACACAGATTTAACGTAATGCATTTTGTGAAGGAAATACTAAGGATGATTATAACATGCTCTGTAAGCCATCATTAGAAGATCAAAACGTGAAAAAAGATACTGAAGTGAATCGGTCATGACCTAGATATCAATGATCATCTGTGTATAGTTAAACAACACTAAGATTTCATAACCAGAAATAGAAGCCATCGAATGAAGAACACTACACCTACTCTTTTTTCCAAGTAGAATAAGCATCAGGAAAAAGCACAAGCTTATATCCAAAAGTTCCTCATCCCGCTAGCCTTGTTCTCTTTTGTTTTTTGCTCCCCAGTTGGATGATCTAATCCGCTGGTCTCACTCTTTTCTTCGTCAATCATTCATGTATCGAAATATGGCTTGGAATTTCCAACCAGCTGACAAAGCTCGACCTTGTGTTCGTGAAATCTTCCGCCCGTATATGTGTCGCTCCTAGAGCCTTCCTTGTCCTCTTCTCTAGCCCACGATACAACACCTCGGCTCCGTCACCCTTGGGTAGATCTCACTTCTCATCCATGTGTACCACGAGAGCATTAGACGTTCTCTGGCTCCTTTAGTCTCCTTTGTGTTCAATCATTCTTCTTTCTAACCCTCTCATTGTTTCACTGAAATATGCTCGTTCTCATCCACTACAATGGATTTCATAAACCACGCTGTTTATGTTATTGGTGTTGTCTTGCCCACTTCGTTTTCGTCTTGTAAGATCCCCTATCTTGCTTCCAGGTGATTCCTTTCAAGAAATTGTTTAAGACTTGTGTGTATTGTGAGTTGGGCACCACTAAGATTCTGTTTCTTGCCAAACTTTACCTAATCATTGTGATGTCTTCACGTTCATCACTCTGCATTTTTTCTCTCCATAATTCTCCTGGTTTTGTTTTGAAGTTTAATAAGGTGACCCTTGGAGTAGCCCATTTTCAGAAAAACTTTTTTTCTCACATAGTTCATCTTCTCTTCCAGGTGCTCCTCGCTGTATATACTTAAGGCGCTGGTATGAATCTCCATCAGACGACTAACTTTCTGGGATGAAGTAGTGCTGTACTTTGATATAAAGTTTGACACTGGTAAAGACAAGGGTAGTTACGTGGAATAATTAAACCTTAATTACAAATGGATAGAAAATAAAGTGGATAAGGATTTTAATCAGGGGGAGTTTGGTTGTTACAAGGCACTGCCTGACGCCCTTCCTAAATCACTACCAACACATTAATGTACGCAATGCAGAATCTAGGTAAGGATAAAGATATAGTGATAGCTCACGCAGGCAAGGGTGATGGCGTCATCCTGACGAACAGGAATGATCACAACTCGAAGATGGTGGGTCTATATAATGATGGATCCACATATGAGAAGATGCAGAAGGGTTATGCCAAGATAGAACCAGAACGATTTAAGCGGTAAGTGAGGAAGATTTTGACAAGGACTGTGAGAGGAGAAAAAAATACTACATCTACTAGAAGAAGTACCTGGTCTACCTCGCTTAGGAGGACTCCTTAAGGTTCACAAACTGGGAATTACTCTAAGACCAATAACCTCTGGAATTGGCAGTGCCCTGCATAGGTTGGCCTAACGATTGGCCTAGCCATTGTCTAGCGCATTAGATTTTGTCAGTGGGGCCCACCCAAGGAATTCCGCTAACCAATTAAAAAGGATGAAGGACGTAGATTCTAAGAACAAAAAGGTGGCGAGTTTGGATGTGAAGGCTCTATTAACGAACGTCCCGGTGGATGGAGCAGTAGAAGCACTAAGAATGATAATAAACAACGTTGCAGATGAGGACTTGCTGGTGCCTAAAGAGGATTATATATCACTGGTTTCGTTATGTGTGAAGTTTGGACCATTCTGAGCGCAGTCATGGCGTGTCTTTCCATGGAAGCTTTTAGAAGTGGAAAATTTTAGCAGAAGAGAAACCTCGTGGTTACTTTACGTGGACGATGTCTTGGTGATAGCAAGGAATACGACTAGCCTTCAGGACAAATTCACCCGACTGAACGAGGTCAGTTGTAAGATAAAGTTTACAGTTTTGGGTGAGGATAATGGAAAATTCTCGTTCCTAGAGGCAGTAATCTAGAGGCCAGATCTGGGCCCAAGATTCACAGTGTACAGAGAGCCTACCAACAGAGACAATTTTATTCATTTCCTTTTAGATCACAACGACCAAGTCGTGTGCATCATAAGGTTCTTAAGGTCATAAGGACCTTAAGTATATACAGCGTGGAGCTACGGGAGGAGATGAACTATGTGAGAGAAGTGTTTCTGAAGCTTGGCTAACCTAAAGGTCTCCTTATCAAAATTCAAAACACAGCCAGAGCTATAATGTATAAAAAAAATTGCAGAGTAATGTTCGTAAAGACCATAATAAGGAGTCGTAAAGTTTGCCAAGAAACAGATTCTCAGTGATGCCCAACTTGAAAAAAGACGAGGTGAACATTGCTGCGTCATCTAGAAACAAGATTGGGGATCGAACAAGACGAAAATAGAATGACCAAGACAAACCAAATACAACAAACAGCGTGGTTTATAAAATCCCTTGTAGTGGATGTGAACGAGCCGATTTCCGCGAAACTGGGCGTGCGTTAGAAAAGAGAGTGACACAACACAAAGGAGACTTAAGGAACCGTACAACTGTCTAATGCTCTCGTGGTACACGTGGATGAGAAGGTACATCTACTACCTAAGTGAGACGGAGCATTGGTGGTGTATCGTGTGCTAGAGGGGAGGGCAAGGAAGGCTCTGGAAGCGGCACATAGATAAGTGGAAGATTCCACGAAGACGAGGTCGGGCTTTGTCAGCTGGGCGGAAGTTCCAGACTATGTTCTAATACGTGAATGGTCGGCGAGGAAAAGATCGGGACCAGCAGACCTGTCCAACCAATGTGGGAACTAGAAGCAAACTGAAATGATGACCGAAGGGTGTTATATGAACTTGTGTTTCTCCCTCGTGTATTATTCTACATGAAGACCTTGTGTCGAGAAGTCTAGAATAAAGACTCGTCTCAAACCTGGTGTTTCTCCGTTATCTCCATATCTTGCAATGTTAACCGTTGGCAAAAAAATGGTCAATATACATACATTATTATGTATTTGATAACAGTATTGATACAGTGGCATTATAGGAGGTTGGTATGAATATATAACCATTACAATTAAGAGGTTATCAGAGTTCCGAGTTGCCAGCAAATTCAACATGGCACAAGAGGTCGTGTAGTTAGGGAATAATCTGATGATCAGGATTACCATGAGAAACACCATGGAGAAATTTAACCTGCATTAGTACCTATAAAGTTTACCAGACCAGTCAGTCTGAAGGAGGGGGGGATATGTCGACCAGCCTATGGCAGAGTATCTACTTTAAATAATAGATACAGCAATAATGAGGATCTGATTAGGTTACAAGAATTGCTTTGTTTTAACAAGTAATGGCATACGTTGTACTGTGCCAATGTGGCAGCAAACGCCACCCAAGCACAGTAGCCACTGGCGTACCTTCCAGATAGCTCTTCACTATGGCATTTAGTACACACACGTTATAAAATCACATTGCTATTCGTCAGCTGGACACCATGACAGAACCAGCTTCGAACAAAAACCACCCCACATCCAGGCCTTTTTTCCTCTGCTTGGTCCGACACGGGCCTTTGCTTGTTGACGGCCCCTTCCCTGGTTTTATGGAATGTATGTCTCTCTCTCCAAGGTCTTCCGAGACGCAGGCAACCTCTTCTAGTGATACTGTTGGGCGCACGAAGTCTAAGAGTAACCTGCAGAAGTACCTACAAAGTGTACCATACCAGCCAGGTTGTGGGAGATATGTGGACCAGAAACATGTAGATACTGTAATGATAAGAATCAGATTAGGTTACAAATATAGCTGGAAGTTTCTTGCAAGAGTCACTAGCATACCTTGTAAATTATGCAACTAAGAAAATCATTACACACTGACTTTATATATTTATCTCAAACAACGTTTGTTGGATTTAACGGCCAGCGACCTATGAGGAAGGTCATTAGACCTGCAACCCTTTTTGATTTTTGACTATCTAGTCCCTACACAATGACCCTACAAGTTCCATCTAAAACCTATTGGGAAAAATAATATAGACGATAGAATAGATGACAAAATATATACACTGGAATAATGAGTTGGTAGGTGGGTACCGTGTTAACGTGGCAGCAGACACCTTCCAGTCGGCACAACATCCATTGGTGCAGCTGCCAGACGATCTGCGAAAAGATAAGCCTTCACCTCGGGATGCAGCAAGGCATACGTTATGTAATATTAACATCGGCAATCCGTCAGTTCGACACAACAGAACCAGCACCATACGAAACCATCCCTTCCCCAGGCCAGCAGCATGATGGGTAAATACATCCGCTCACGAAATAACCAGCCCAAAGCAGAAGTAGCTACCTTATTTACGTTTCCTTGAAAAATTTGTTAATTGCACCGATATCACCAAGGAAATGAACATGATTTCTATTTCCCCTCTCAAAATAGTGCACTACACTTTTCCTTTCTTATATATGTTGCATTGAGAGGAGTACGTGGTCTTGTGTTACATTTCTAAGACATGTTTGACATCCTGGTGCTTTATGATTACAGGTGGGTGCCATATGTGCAGTTGTGACTGACGGTCGAGCAGGACTTCCTCCCCTGTATTCCATCTTTATGAGGTCGTCCAGTCCGCTACGACCGGCTTGTATTTTTTTTTGTGATGGTCAGCCTGGTCCACCGACTTTAGCCACAGAAGAAATATTGATTTCTTTCCCAAGGCTGGACCCCAGCTCCCGAGGAAATGCTTGGGTGCCTGGTCGTTGCAACATTACAGCAATGAACAGCCAGACCGGCTGGCTAAATCAAGATGATATCTTTATGACGAGTTTAATTTATTGATGTTGGCCTGAACTTCATTTGACAGTGTATCCAGAGTCTATAGCTTTAAGAGCTAATAACGACCAGGTAAATTTACTTAATACAAGTATACAATCTATGGCTTTATCAATGGAAAATACATCCGCACAGGAAACAGATGTAGGGGTCTGGCAGCCTGTACCTAAGAAAACATTCGTTCGACCCCACACTAGCACCCACACATTCACCCGTCTTGGTGGCATCTGTGCACCAGTGGGCATACAAGTGACCTTAGGAAATCGCTGGTGTACCTCACAATGGCGCGTTCCTTTTCCTCACCGGGAGCCAGTTGGTCTTAAATCTTTTTATTCTGGACATCTCCCAAGGAAGTATTCTAACAAGTGTTCAATTCTTGCATTTTCAGATCAGAATTCTCCCTCGGGAAGTGTATTCCGAGAGCCAGGAGCCTGACGCTTCTGTCGACCAATTATTCGTATCAATGCGAGACGACAGGCAGTAGGGTTTCTTCTGGCCATCGGAATACCACACTAACGTTAATTCATCACGACGCTGCTTGAACGGAGGTAAATTTCCCCACAACTTCCAATCCCGGAACTCGGGTACATGACAGAGCTCCAAGACACATTCTCACGCATTTATTCTGCAACACATCCTTCTTATACACCTGGGAGCCATAGACTAGTTTACTTCCAATAAGGACCTTGCAAAACATTAAGATTTCCTCTTTGCTCCCCAAAATGAACCCCAAAAAGTTATTTTTTATTACATTTCATCAAATGCCTTTTCCAATTAAATCTGTCAAAGTCTAATCCAAGAAACCTAAAGTTATTGCAAAAGGGAATCGGGTTGTCTAATTTTAGCTGCATATATTTGGGAGTGTATTCTTTTCGGGGGTAAAACAACCGTGGCACTCTTATCTGGTGAAAATTTAAAGCCCCACTGTAGCATCTCAGACCATGCATCAAAGCCCCCACTGTAGCATCTCAGACCATGCATCAAAACCAGGGAACGGGCCAAGCAGAGGTCCAACCATCTTAAAATCTAGCGGCCAAAACAAAAGAATTTGGAAATCATTTTTCAAATGTTACCAAGCAGGTGTGTTTTCCTATAAATAGTGGGATATCTAAATTCAGAAAATTTTATCGTAGGATTGGAATGTAAATAGTCATGATGTAGAATACTATTACGAGGCCTTTTACTCTACATATGTGTGTGGATGTATCCGTTTGATGCTTTGTATCACATGAATCAGTCCTCACACCCTCACATGCATTAAGCCTTGCACCAGTATTAGATGTATTGTCACCAATTTCTTCAGTGATGAAGGTCAGGGAACACCTCTATTCGTTATATAACCTCACTTCTTCCCTCTGTTTCTTTTACCAAAGCTTATCGTAAAATTCCATATTCTCATATTTCACCGCTTTCCTTCCTTGGTAGTTTCAGTCTCATTAATGCTAAATATATTCACACCCTAAAGAGGTTTTACGAAACACACGAAACATTAGGAAAATCGCCTTTAGATAACATATTCGACTTCATATTACAAGGGATAGCTAAAGAGGGGCTTAGATTACACGGTCTATGCACGGATACACATATTTAACAGTAAATATTAATCCGGTGACGTATAAACTTTTAATTAAACACATTTCATTTTTCAACAGATGGAAGTTTTCGTCTCCCCGGAGGGAGTGGACCAATCCCGGAGGTACTGCAATACCGGGCCGATCCGCGGCAAAGGTGGAGCAAGCCCCTAGCACTTCGCCATGATCCAAAAATCAGTTTAATATCGTGGATCCCACATGGGGATCGTATCAGATATTAAGCTGATAAGAACAGATACTACACTTTGATCTTAGCCAAAAGGCCGAGAAGCGATACTCAACCATACCATTTTTGGGACCGAACTCATGACTACTGATGACTTCATGCTGTCCCAAGTTCAAGTAAGTAAAGGCATACCAGGATATTTCCAAATGTGCATACCAGAAATGACAAATTGTATCACATTGAGCTGGATTTAGTAAGGATATACAAGCTAAAAATTTCTTTTAATGGTACTCTTCGTAACAAAAAAAATTAGTACCTAACGAGTCTCTAAAATTTAGATAATTAATTCTAATTAGGAAATCTTTCAAAATTTCTAAATGGTGATTAGAATCACTAAAAATGTCAAAATAATTCAACAATCACAAAAAATGTCAAAATGACAATTCAACATAGACAAAAGAGGTATATTTTTAAACACACACACACACACAGGATTACATACACACACAACCAAACGCCATGGTCAGAGAGGGATGGTATACGTTATTATTAGGTCTATTAAGGAACCAAGACAAAATCCGAACGTTTGTTTTTAATGTGAAATTACCACAATTGGGTCATAAAAACCATGGAACCGGCCGCCAACAGGCGAAGTCCGTGTCGAGCCAAGTCCGACGATCTTTTAAAATAAAAAAAAGCGTCAGACATTCTTATGTAAATATATTACAAAGTTATACCTGACAACACGAACGTAGGAAGGAAAACGTTGACCACAGTAAAGCTTGCGTGTGGGGAAAACTATCTTTTATATGCCTCCGTTTCACCTAGAAACTTTACAAAAGTTCTGGCAAAATATTATTTAATACTTTGTTTTATATCTATAAACGCCATGATTCACCAATGTTTATGTTTATACAAGA
>JAUUEG010176818.1:0-10342 GCA_032361445.1 Panulirus gracilis | reverse complement strand
CTTCGCCTTTTCCCTCACCCTATGACTTACTTCCACTTCCATGGTTTCATCTGCTGCTAAGTCCACTCCCAGATATATAAAATACTTTACTTCCTCCAATTTTTCTCCATTTAAACTTACATCCCAACTAACTTGTCCCTCAACCCTGCTGAACCTAATAACCCTGCTCTTATTGACATTTACTCTCAACTTTCTCTTTTCATACACATATTCCCCACGTCAAAGATGGCGAATAAAAGTTGCGGGAGTGGGGTGCTGGAAACCCTTCCCTTCTTGTATTTCATTTTTTAAAAGGGGATATATGTTAATAGTATTGCTGGAAACCCTTCCCTTCTTGTATTTCATTTTTTAAAAGGGGATAGATGTTAATATTATCAAGTTCATACACAATTTTTTTCTGAAACAGTAAATCAACTCAAAATCACATTACCATTATTCTAATTTTGTTAATCTCACCTGCATTGCATACACCCTTGCAGCTGCTTTTCGAGTTGAATGCCTCATTGCAAATGCAAGAGTTTCTAAATCATGATTCTGGAATATAAAGGCCATGATTGGTCTGATGATGACCTGTCGCGCTCTCCCACCAGGATCTCCAGTTGGTCCACCTCCCCGTTCAATACATGCAGCCAAACGCTCTAAGGCTGCAGAGGGATGGACCAGTAAGGAGCTACCACCACTGTCAACTGCAAGAGATGAAAAATGAATAAGTGATTTTGCAGAGGACACAAAGATAAACATACTGCAATCCAATCATATCTTGTCAAATATGAGGAAATAAAGGGGACAATAAGAACTATAAGAGCAAATTTCCAAAACCTTTTCCTATCACAAAATATGGTGACCTACACACATCTGATACTGTGATTAAAATATCTCACACATTTCAGTTGATTTCTTCATCTGCTAAACCCTGACACAGTTGACTATTTCTTCACTCTGTTCTTCATATTCATCTTTGCTTTCCCTACACATGTGTTCCTATTGCCTCACTCTATATGATTCAATTATGATCTCCACATTAAAATCTCTTCATGTTCATATCATTCCAGTACCCCATTATTTAATAATACCCTGAAAATGCTGAACTAAACTATTATTTTCTCTTTCCTGACTCTCTTCCCTTTAGATTTCATATTACCTTTCAAAATAATAAATTCTGAGTTCAAAAATCTTATGTCATCCAAAAATTATAAATGCGTTTCACTGGCAGTAAATACTGGCTGTAGCATTCCTTCAAATAATTTCTCATTAATCTTTATGGCCCACTTTTCTCCTCTGATCTATTCTGTTAAATAGGTGCTCCTGTCTGTTTGTCCTCTATAGACACAGCAAGGAAGATGTCGGATGCATGACAACTAACTCCAATCCACAGCTGCCAGCAAAGCAATTGCTAGCTGTTGAGATGAAACATTTTCAGTAATATATTCTATTGTTAATCTTTCCCTGGAACTCAGCTTTCTTAATTCTGGTAATGTCTTTGTTGTCCTTCTCCAGACCCCTTCTCTTAGTTCTTTATACTTCTTTACGAGCAATGACCAATGACCAAAGAGAAACATATTCTAGTTTTGGCCTAATGTAGGATGTGAACAGGCAGCTGAATATTTCATTATCAATGTATCTGTATGCTATTCTAATGTATGCCAGCAAACACTTTTGCCTCCCTTGCTGTTCTCCTAATGTGGGACTCCAGCAACAGATTTAAGATGATGACAACTCCCAAGTCCTTCTCAAACACAATTTCCTGCAGCCTATTTTATGCTAGATAAGATTCATACTATTAAGCTTCTTTACTAAACTCCTCTGTGGTACAGAATCAAATACTTTCTAAGATCACTGATTCATACAGTTCATCCAGCCTTTGTTTTGGTCAAAAACAGAGCTCACTCTATTGAAGAAATCTAAGAGGTTCATAAAATGACCCCTTTTCCCTGAAACCATATATCCTCTCTTCCAGGTAGTTTCTCCTCTGAAAGATGCCATCCATTTGCTCTAATTATCTTTTTCAGTATCTTAAAGATCACACTGTTCAGTGCATCCTGTAAGTCTCCTTTCTAATTAATATGCATAACATATATTTTCCACTATTTTGGCACATTGCTCTCCTCTACAGACATCTTGAATGACATTTCCAGTGGGTGGCAGGAAAGTACACAGATGAGAAGTACAGCTTCGAAGTGGGGTGCCACTGGGCTTAGTCTTGGGCCACTCCATTCTTGGTGTACAAAAATGAGCTCGCCTGATGGACTGGAAATGTATCTAAACATGTCTCTAGATGATGCCTTGATCATCAGGGAAATAAAGAAGGATGATGATTATATCAGCCGAGAGGGGAACCTGGACAATCTCCAAAGCTGGTGAGATAAATGGGTGATGATATTCAGTCCAAGTAAGTGTAAGGTGATGAGGATGAGACTAAGTGAATGAGGGACTCAGTGTGATTATTACTAGGTGGGAAAGAATTACAGAAATCTGCAAGTGAAAGACATCTAATGGTGGACAATGTGCCCAATCTACTGCCAGAGCTTCAAATAAGGAGAACTGTGTAAAAGGTTATGTGTTTGCTGGCAAATATGTGAATTACATTCAAATATATGGACAATGACATGTTCACGAAATTATTCACTACATATATCAGACATGGGCATAATTGTAAAGCATATTAATTGATAAACAAGAAAAAGGGAACTCTTGGTTGTGAATGTGTTGAGATGAGCAGCTGGTGGGATGTCTGATCATTTTCTGGTAGAGACAAGAGCAAAGATTTGTTGGGGTTTTCAGAAAAGAGGAAAGAAAGAATGAGAAAAGGGTAATGAAAGTAAATGAGCTTGGAAAAGAGACATGTGAGAAAAAATCTCAGGAGAGCCTGGGTGTAGAATGGCAAAATAGGAGAGTAAATAAAGCAAGGGAAACATGTGAAGAACTGATCTAAAAAAAGGAGCAGTTTAGCATGTGCAAGAGAAGTGTGTCAGGCAGAAAGAGGAAGGTAGGCAGGTGAGAAGGGGTAGCGAGTGGTGTGATGAAATAGCAAATTCGCTGGAGAAAGAGAAAAGATAGATATACGGGTGGCACTTACAGGGAAGGAGTGCACATCAAATAGAAGGTAGACACCTTCACATAATAAGCAATAAAAATTAGTCCTTAACTTTTTTTAAAGGTGGCAATATAATAAAATCAAATGAACCAACTTAGTAATTCAAAATTTAAAATTATGTCTGAGCTAAGCATGAATGAACAAGCACTCTAAGCTTACTGTCAGACTGGAAGCAATTAAGACATGAATGGTGAAATATTAGGAAGTTCTGGAAGGCAGGCATACTGTTCAGTTTTTAAGCACTGAAAGCTTACCTGGCAAAATGTATCTGGGAGAGGGATTGATGGAAAAATCAAATAAAGGAAGGTTCGTTGGAGGATGTGATACAATACACATAATGCACATCCGTGAAACATGGATCTATAACAGAAAAGGGGCAGCAATGCACACACTTCTCGATCTATGTGACAATTACTTTCTTGAAAATGGCTGAGTAAAACAATCATGTTCATCAAAAAATGTAAATAGTGGTGATTAAGGGTTCTGCTTATCAATTCCAACTCTTGACTCAATGGACATCTTGGTATTACTTTAACATTCACAATGTTGAAAGCCTCAAATTATATAAATTGCTAATTCTGCCTCTAAAAAACTGGGTCCTATTCAGATGTAGAAATTTCCTTTCCTCTGAGCAACTGCTCCATTCATACAAAGGAATGATCTGTCCTTGCATGGAGCACTACTTTCAAATCTAGGGTGGTTCTTCCTCAACATCCTTACTTGACACAACTGAACCAAAAGCAGTTTAACTTATCAACTCTCCCAGGCTAGCCTCAAAACTTAACCCACTCGCCCTATACAACTATGTTGGCTTATGTTCCTTTTTTATAAATACTACAGTGGTTTCTGCTTCCATGAGCTAGCTACTTGTTTGCCCCATCATCACCTAAACCACACACTACTTGGCAAGCTGCTGCATCACATGATTACTCTGTGGCCTTTAGCAATTCAAAGGTGGACCACTTTGATAACTTTTCCCTACACCTTAAAGCTTTAGAGCTCTCTACCCTCTTATGTCTTCCCGTCTTCCCTAATAACTTTGACCTGGGACTTTTAAAATATAGGTTTTTTTAATTCCTCCAAAATTTGTAAATACTTTTCATCATCTCTTCTTTTCCCTTTCATTAACCTCCTAATATTTCAATTTAAGTCCAGCCTTGATGTGGGCTTTTGTCCATGACTGGAACATAAACTGAAATAAGGCCAATGAATAATATTCCCATGAAAAAATACAGTACAAATGTACCAGAAAATATAAAATACAATCACACACATATTGTACAGTGAAATTTAAAATTCAAAAGCAGAAAAAAACAAACTTAATTCCAACCTTTACATTTACTGCTGATTATGATTGCTTGCTGGTGCTAATGGAGAGGGAGGTGAGTGGAGGAGTTTCTGGGGAAGAAGGTCATCTGGGTCATATGACATAGTTGGCAAACGTGGTAGTGATAGTCTAGTGGGTTCAGCTATTATGTCACTAGGTGCTGATGGCTGGTCTTCCTTAAAAGCCCTTTTCTTTAAAAAGAAATATAGTGCTGTCTCTTTAGCCTTCATCAGCTTTCATGGTGGATTTCTTTACGGTACCTGATTTAGGTTAAGACATTTTGGGCCACCTTTGAACTGCATTCATTGTTTGTCAACCTTGTTAAATATAGCTAGAGTAAGGCAATATAGTGGAATATTTCAGCTAACTTCTTGCCAGTGAGAAAAGCACTTGCTCAGCCTTCCCTTCTTCTGCTACCAGCTCCCAGCATTCCTTCTTCAACTGTAGATCTACATTAAAGAGCTCTTCCTGAAGTGATTCTGATAACTCCACCACATCACTATCCTCAACCTCATTAAAGCCAACTATTTTCATAATTTCCTAAATTTATGAATGCACTCTTGGTATGTTGGTGTTGACATCAAAATCCTAGATTCCATGAATAAATGAGGGCAAGGCTTCAGCTACACTCTGTTCATATAAACACTAAGTGTGAAGGAATAGGCCTTTTTTGCCTTCTCCTGGCACTACCTTGCTGCTGGTGGTGGTGGGTGTGGGTGTGTTTGTTTGTTTGTTTGTTTGTTTGTGTGTGTGTGTGTGTGTGTGTGTGTGTGTGTGTGTGTGTGTGTGTGTATGTGTGCTATTTCATGTGTGGCAGGGTAGCGACAGAAATGGATGAAGGGAGCAAGTATGAATATGTACATGTGTATATATGTATATGTATGTATATGTTGAAATGTATATGTATGTATATATGTGTGTATGGGCATTTATGTATATACATGTGTATGTGGGTGGGTTGGGCCATTCCTCGTCTGTTTCCTTGTGCTAACTCGCTGACACGGAAGACGGCGATCAAGTATAAAAAAATAAAATAAAATAATTTCCTTCCAAGCCAAAACCAGTGATCATGATGGCATCCCTAACAAAGGACTTCTAGAACTGCTTTGTAGTCACCTGGTCATTCTCTGAAGCCTTCACAAGCTTTACAAATGTTCTCCACGAATAGCAAGCCTTTAAAGTAAATATCACCCCATGGTCCATTGCCTGGATTAGAAATGTAGTCTTAGGGAGAAGAAAGACTGCTCTGGTGTTCTCACTAAGGTCCTGTATTGAGGGTGGATGGCCATGGGCATCATTCATAGGAAAGAGAATCTTAAATCATATTCTCCTTCACAGAACACTCCTTCAGCTCTACATGGAGCTTTGCAGCAAATAATCATAGAAAACTTTGCTGGTTGTCCACCCTTTTTGATTAAAATAATAATAGATAGGCAAAAATTGCTTGATGCATCACCTTAAGAGCTCTAGGATTTCACACTCCTTCAGCTCTACATGGAGCTTTGCAGCAAATAATCACAGAAAACTTTGCTGGTTGTCCACCCTTTTTGATTAAAATAATAATAGATGGGCAAAAATTGCTTGATGCATCACCTTAAGAGCTCTAGGATTTCTGAATGGTAGATCTTTGATGGTTTAAGATTGCAATCATCTTCAGCACTGCCCCCCATAAGCAGTGAGGCAATCCTTGGCAGATTTGAATCCTGGTGCAGTCTTCTTTTCACAGGAAATGTATGATCTTATAGGCATTCTCTACCAAAATAATCCAGTCTAGTCCATGTTAAAAACCTACTTAAGAGAATAACCGCCTCCTTCAACAATGGTCATGAGGGTTCCCAGGAAATTTTCAGCAGCAATGACATCAGCAGAAGCAGCCTCACCAGTCATCTTGCAGCAATAACATCACCAGACACCACTCATCTTGATGTGGTTATTTGCAATATTTCTTAAAATTCATGAAACAACCAGAACTTGCTTGAAATGTTTTTGCTGCTCCCTCTTCCACTGCCACATCATAACATATACTCTGGGCCTCTGCTTGTCTCACAAGCATGTTGTCAAGAAAATATTCATGAATTTGTTGTTTGATCCATGTGCTCAACATTCATTCCATTTTCTCCATTATCAAACTTCAGGAATATGAGCTCTAAGATGCACTGATTAATGTTCCACTCTTGGCATTCTCCTTGATCTACTCTGCACTATCATGGATAGTCCATAAAGTAGATTCACTAAGTCCTAGGGCATACTTAATATCAGCTGTTCGTTCACTTCTCTCATAACATTTGAGCACATTCATCTTAATCTCATTGGTTATAACCATATGCTTCTTAGCACCACTGGTACCAAGAGAACTTAATATACACTATGGTGGTATGATGCAAGGGGTAAAATACCTGCAATATACAGTATACTGCATAGCAAAATACTGTAGCACTGCATAGCTATAGACTATATCCATTGACTGAGGACTGCAAGGCAGGAAACTGCATGCCCATGCTGTGCGTACACGTGCTTCTCATACAGTGCAGGCAATGCCGTACCACTGCACTGCTAGACGAATGATGACCTTATCATTCAAGACATAAGCCAATGTAAATTCAAGAAAAGGTGTAAACGGACCTTGTGCATAATTTTAAAAATGGTGTAAATCAAACATGTATATATCAAGAGGTCCCTGTACTGCAAGGAAAAATGAATCTCCTATAAAACTGATGCAGTTCTGAGAGTAGGTTGAGAGAAAAGAATGGTGATATAAAAGGGAGAAATGATACTGTCAATGGAGTACAATAGCTGATAAAGTAAAGTAACCAGCATGATGTGAATTGTATATGTGAAGAAAATGGTATAGCTAAAATGAAAAAAAAAACTGTATCTGACTGAAGTTAACAAGAAAAGGTCAAAATGCTAAAGCCACAAGAGTGAGTATAAGCTTCTAATGGTTCTAACAATGAAGAAACCTACAGTAATGTGATAATGTTATGAGGTGCTGATGATGATTTCATGAGCTAGTGTGCTGTGCAGCAAGAAAAAGTCTTCTGGATATTGTATCTAGCTCATATGAATCAGAGCCATTCTACCAGGGAAAATATCTATCAATGTGAACAATACTTTGATGTCTGTCCACCTTAAAGGCTTTATGGTGAAGTGAATTACATTTCTGACTCATCAATGCATTTGTGTACCTTAGTTACCTCTTAAACTTTACAATGTATTTTAAGAGCAAGGCCTTAATACTAGATTGTTTAATTACCTGCATTTTCCCCACTACTGTTGTTACGTTTCCTGAGGACAACTGTGGCTTTCTGATCATGCTCATGCTGGGAAGCTGATGCAGATGCTGCAGCAGAGCTCCAATCTTGTCCTGAAGAACCCACTGTGACTGAGATGGATCGATGGAATGGACGGCCCCGTGGTATCTCTGTATCTGATGCTGGAGATTCTTGATGTGAAGCCCCTTTTTTGAAGGAAAAAAATTATGATTATACTCAACTAATCACAGGAGCATTGTTTGCATTAGAATCAAGTAAATGGGAAGACAGAAAATTGGCTTACATTACCTTTAAAGCATCTTACAACACTACTGTAAAAATAAAATATGGATTCTTAAGTATGAAAAATGCTTACTCTCTGAGACAGACAGTCCCATGAGCCATGAGATTTACCTTTAACCTCTAAGGATTAGTATCTTCTTAACTACCTAACTTAATGATGAGGTAACTGCTTCTCACCCCACAGTGATAGCATCACTGTCCCTTGACAGATGGAACTAACATGCCTCATAATTCTCAAAACAGATATCAAAATGACAGGAGTAGGAGGGCAGGAAACACAAGCAGGAAAAATATTTGTTGGAGACTGTCCCATGCTTCAAAACCTACATTCCTCCCCTGGATTGATTTGTCTCACAATTCATTAGAGCATACCAACAAGAAGGAAGTAGGTTAGGGAAACTTTTCATCAAAAAGCCAATTAAAGCAAAGTCATTACCATAAGAATCATCTCTGGTACATGACAATGGAAACATCAGAATACACCAGATCAACTCTTGTCACCTAATGTGTCATTAATAGATTTATTGTAAGAGAGCTTAAGCTCTCCATGTTAATCTTCTCTATGGGTCGCTTCCTCAGAAAGGCTAATAATGGATGTTGTCTTCCTATACGCATGGCCTTTGACATACAAGGAAAATGAAAACACAAAACTGAAGTCTCTTGGTTGAGGAGGAGCTGTTCCCAATATATATACAACACCAATCTCTGAGGATGGGGGTACAAGGATACTTCCTAATTACTTCCGGTGTCTTACAAAGGGTAACTTAAAGGGATGGGAGCAGGATGGAGGAAACCCTTTCTCTTTGTATTTCAATTTTGAAAAGTCGGAATAGAAGTAGGAACCAAGTGAACAGTGCTCATCCTCCTTGAAGGATCAGGCTGGGGTCTGAATGTATGTTGGTGGATGTAATCACGAAGAAAAGAAGTAATAGATCGGTAGTATATTTGGGAGAGGAACCTGGATGTTTTAGCTCTAAGTGAAACAAAGTTAGACAGGATGGAGGAATGCCTTTGGGGTAAAGCCAGACATTAGTGTGAGGGTGAGAGCTGTGGATGGGGTAGCACTGCTGCTAAAGATGTGTGAATATTTAAAACATAACAAAGTAAGCCCCAGATTGATGCAGGTAAAAATGAAAGTTGATTCTGAAAGGAGAATGATCATTATTGCCTATACATCTGGAAATGAGAAAAGGATGCATGAGGGGTGAGTGTTTTCAGAGGAGCTGAGTGTGCGTGTCAGTAATTCAGATGCAAGGGATTGAGTACTGGTGGATGATCTGAAAGTGAAAGTGGGAGGTGTGGTAGCTAAGGGCATAATTGGGAGGCATGGAGTATCCACTGATGAGAATGAAAATAGTGTTGTACAGCTTGTGAAGTTGTGCACTAAGAGGACAGGTGATTGGGTTTACCTAGTTTAAAAAGAGGGACACTTAAATATATGTAGGTGATACAAGATTTGTGTTTTACTGCTATATCCTTAAGCAAGCTTTCAGCATCATTGTTTCACCTGCAGACTGACCAGTTTTCCATTGCTTTACAGAAAGTATCAGAAATATGCAATACCTTCAGCATTCTGAAATACCTTTTACATTTGTCCATGCACACTAACTGCGCAGCCAGAAAATGTGAAATTCAAACTTTATAACTTCCATATGTCCATTTGAATTGGACTTTGTATTCTATATTTTTCTCTTAAATTCATCTTTCTTATTGGTTTACATCAAAATCATCTTCCTTGCTGTATTTACATTCATGGTTATTTCTTTTTGCACCCTTTTTCATCTGTACCTTTATCTAAGATTCTTCAACTGGCTTCTTCATTAGTTGTATATCATCCATAAAAGAATTTCTAGCCTTTACTTCTTTTTTAACTATTCTTAAATCAACTATTTTTGCTTATGATACAATACACCAAGGGAAACATTAAGCAGTAATGGTCAAAGAGTAGAGCATGACCATCTATGATTGTCATGTTTTGAATTTTAGTATAACCTTTCCAGAAGACCAGTACATGCTTAGTACTTTATCATTTTACTCACTAACAGCAGTCTCAGTACAGTCTTGAACCTTCATGTCATCACTCTGATAAATAATCAGGCTATTTTTGGTTAAGTAGCAGAGGGCAGATTATGAATCATACTGACTTTTTAGGATTCTAGTATTATTGTTTTCATTATCATGTGATGATAGGACACCATTTTATGATGCTCTTTCATCTTACATCTTACAGGAACATGGTAAACTGGGCTGCTTTGGGAAATGAAGACCTTTACAACACTGTAATTACCTCTTTCTACAGTAAGGGGAGAGATTTCTACACTCAATGTTCCCTGTCTCCTGAACTTTCTGTGCCATCAAGCAGCTTTT